>JAUZNJ010028352.1:0-12334 GCA_034780135.1 Jordanella pulchra
AACATGTGCAGCCAACCAAGAGGCTTCATGGTAGCATGAGATGTGTACCTAATATTCTGGCCAATTATTAGAAAGCCAAGTTCAGAGTTAGAAAAAAAAACAGACATGCTGTTGGTTTTAAAGACCACAGAGACAAAAGCACTTTGAATTCAAACTGAATTGCAATATTATTGTTTATTACAATAATTTCTTGGGCAGTTTATCATCCAGTAAAATTTGTTATCGTGACTGGAGTAGCATAGGATCTATACTAAAAAAACCCAGAAGATTTTTCTAATACCTTGATTGTCTTCAGATTTTTTTATTCAAATAATTGTTTTCAAAATGTTTCCAGCTTTATTTTTTCAAATTATTTTTTTCTCCTTTTCCCCATTTTGTTTCTTGAATTGCATTTTTTTCAGTTTGTGTCTTAAGCTCAAAGTCATTTAGAACACTCTTTATGCACGCATTGACCTATACAATTTATTTATTTTTATTTTTTTGCTGACATCTAGCAGAACAATAGAAATGTATCTGCCCTTCTCACTTCAGAGGAAAGCCCGCACACTGAATTGGACAGAATATGAACTGTATAGCACAATGTGAAAACTCAAATTGTGCAATTTTGAAAATATGAAATTCTAAAAATAAAATGGTCAAATATTTAAATAAGAAAAAAAATGAAACATTGGAAACACAAAATAATTTGAAAACCTTAAAATTGAGGGGAAAAAAAAGTAAACTTACTCTTTAAATTTTTTGATGAAGTTTTTTTTTTCTAAGTTTTTAATTCTTGGTTACAAGTTTTTCAAATTTCCATTTGCAAATCATGGTATTTTCATGCCACAATAATGGAGCAAAATTTAATTCAAACATTTCCAAAAAAGAGATAAAGTGAGCAAAATAAACTGCTTGTTGGGATAAGTTACATAATCATAAAGAGAAAACTAAAGATTGGTGACGATATTTGTATGTAAATGTTAGCTGTACATCACATTTTTTCATCTGTTATATGTCTTCTACAGAATTCTCCTTCATGCAATCATCCAACATACAGGTGGCAATTTTCTGTTACACTCTGAACTTGGATAAAGAGGCATTGGCACAGTTACTGCAAACTGTCATGGAAGATTTTTTTTTTTTTTCCTCTGTTTGCGTGGGTTGCAGAAAATGTTAGAACGACAGACAGAGAGAGACCAGCAGGCTCTCAGTGAAAAGATTGCCATTTGGACAGGTAAATGAAAGGCAGAGAAGTGAGAGGGCCGAGAGGATAAATGAGGAATACAGAAAAAGGTAAGCATGGAGAAAATGGAGGGCTCTTCAGTCCCAAACATATCTGAGCAGGAGAGATGCGAGAAATGAGAAGAGGGGAGAAGAAGTAGCAAAAAAAAAGGGTTGGGGAAGAGTGTCCGAGGAGGGGAGAGGTAGAGAACTAAATGCACTGTTTGAATTATGTAAAATATCTGTGTGGGAGGGAGGAGGTGTGTGTTTGAACATCAAAAGGACGAGGATAAAGCAAAGAGAGGAACAGAACCAGGAGATGGATGGTGTGATAAGGAGGAGAAGTCAGATAGAGACTTACCTGTATGAAGATAGGAACAAACAAGTGAAGCCAGCCCATGCGTAAGATTGATCTTTGGGATAAGAATGAAAGGCGAAGACCTGCAGATGTGGGGAGATGAAGTGGGCTTTGATTCTTCCCCCGCCGCATTCATGGGACTTGAGATTATTATTCAGGCAGGGCACTTAGCGCTTCACCGTGTGTTTATTAGACAAGACAGTGGTTTGTTCGTATCTGGAGGAATGTGCTGCGACACGCCGGTTGCTTTCATAGCTGCTCCCGTTTAACATGCGCTGGCAGACCTTACAGTGATTTCAGGAGTTTTCAATGTTTGCCAGGCTGGGATTTTTTGTTTGAATTATTTCAAACAGCCGTGGGGCAAATTTCCATGATTTTTTTGCAGAAGATATTTGTGCCTCCAAATGATGAGCATTAACATTTTTCAGTTATCCAGTGAAAATAGCAGATGGCTTCCGCTCAGTGAATCATAATGACTGAATTTTCCTTTCATTGCTCACATTTGACCATATTTCCAAGCCTGATAACATTCCTATTAAGCTCAGCTTTATTTATATGAGGAGTTTATCACATTATTAGAAATGGTGAACAGATATTCTAAAGAGCATAACTGGTTTATAATCAACATGATGGTAACAAGCACAGCTGTTCATTTTAATAGAGCTGCTTGCATAACTGTAGGCTGACTCAGAGCTGTCAATGCATAAAATATATGTATTCCCTAGAGATAAAATAGATAAGAACAGTGGGGGTTTTTTGCACAAACTTAACATTTTTTTCCCTCTATTCTGTGGTGATTCACTTGACTTTGATGCTTCTTGCACCAAACACATCCACTTGTTGACCTCTTAAATGCTGCATTTTAACAGTTTTTGGTATTAATTCAGTAGCATATTGATGCTAAGTTGAGGGACGCACTATGAAATGATTCTAAGTAAAAACAAACAAAATCTCCATGAATTGGCTGTCTGCCTCCCTGGGTGTTTGTCCCATTTTACAATAAAGTAGTAACCTGTCCAGGATGTCACCCGCCTCTTTGTAATAATGGAGCAAAATTCACTCCATAGATTTGTGAAGACTTCAGACACACAAGCCAAAGCAGTTAGTCTCCTTAATGCTGCATGAAGACAATTCAAGATGTTGAAACAATGACTGACACCAAACTTAGATTTTTTTAAGTTACCAACTTATAACTCCTCTTCTTTAACTGTGGCAGCACCGGCTCCCCACAGTGCTGTCTTACTGGGTCAAGTGGCCCCTACTCTCGAAAGTTTTCCTATCTGTAAATCTACTGCTAGTACTCTGTTTTTCCCTTTCTGTTTTCTTCCTCATTGTATAAATCAGGGAGCTGCTGTGGATAACTCACATGATAACCTCCAGTTTGCAGTTGAGCCTGTCAGTGCTTTGGTGGAGGGAGGAGCTCGCTCACTCACTGCCTGCTGAACATGTTAAACTGATAGAGATCTGTGCTTTAGTCGTTTAGTCCAACAACACAGAAAAACTCACTGGTTATGTCGTTTTTTGTTTTTTTTTTTAAATAAAAGTGACTGGAAGCATCTGAATAGTCACTAAAGATGAGCTAAGTTGACAACAGTGAGAGCAACCATACCAATGTTGTTTTACAGCAGGAATCAGCTGCTAGCTCTAGCTAGTTTTGTATATTAATGCAGGGTGAGAGCTAGGAGCTAGCCAATCATTGTCCTCCCTGATATGTGTGGGTTTTTCTTCGTTTTTCATATTTTATAGTCCTCTGTGTACCTGTGTGCTGTCTTGGTCTATTTTCTTAAATGTCCCCACTGTGGGACTACTATTTAATTTATCTAATTTTATTTTATTCTACTTTATTATTCTAAAAGAGCTAGGGATGAACTAAAAAAACATGTATTAATGTATTGCTGCCTTTTCTTTTTACTTCCCGAATTAATTGGAATTCCAATCTGTTTCATGTTAGAAGGAAAAATAAAAATAATGAGCTTCAACATTAGAAAAAAAGTGTTGCTGGTAGCGCTGGAATAATCAGACCATGATTGTAATGCATGATTAATAATCCTAATAAATTAACTGTTTTTTTTACATCACTGCACATTATGTAGTGAAAGTTGTTCAAGGCGCCACTTTAACAATGCTTGTGATTTTACACCACATTTATTTCCTTTGTGCTTACTAACACCATTTTTCATTGCCTCTTGGAATTTACAAATCCCGCTATAAAGAGGACTTGTAACTTCCATTCATTGAACTTATACTCATCAAAGTTAGAATATATTGGTTGTATAAAATTCAGATTTTGGATGATTTTGTTCAGCTGTTGGTTTCTGTTAGTTCACAGATTCACACTTTCATCTCCCAGCTGTAGGGTAGTTCAGTGCATTATGCTCCGACTACATGAGGGGAAGTCAATAAGTTCTTTGTGTGTTTGATGATCTTCTTTATCCGTCCATCTTTCATTTCCTCTTTGCAAAGCACAGAATGTTAACATTTGCCTTATCAGGCATTCAGACAGAAAATCTTTCCCCCTGAAAGTCCAACACCTACTCTGTCGGTGTGAGACAGATGTAGGTGTATGTAAGTCTCTGCTTGGCCCTGCGGTTTGACCTTTAATGGTTTTATTTCTGTCAGCCTGGCCGTTGCACTCTGTTTAACACTCGTTTTCAGGCGGACATGCTCTTCTGTAGCTGTTTATTTTCACACCGCCTCTATTTCTCCTTCCCGCATCCTTTGCAGTGAATATTTTGCACCCTGTCCTCATTTTACCTCAAATGTGGTCTTAGCTGTTCATCTCTGCTCCTTCTTGCAGATCATCGAGCTCGGAGGAAGAGTATAGCCACTGGGAAGCAACCCAGCATGGAGGTCCCTCCCACTGCCCCCCTTCAACCCTTCCGACAATCCGTGAGTAACCCTCCCTGTCCTCGGCCTCGCTCGCTGCCTCCATCCCTCTCGCTATCCCTCCTCCCTCCTTCCTCCCTCGGCCCACCTCAGACCTATGGCAGACGGGCAAGCGGCACCCCACCTCACCCCTTCCCTCTGTCCCTGGCTGTCTCCCCCTCCAACACCTATTGCCCGCTGGTGCAGCCGCAGAAAAAGGGCTCCAAGAAAGGGTCGGCCACACCCCCGGTGCCCCGCTCGCTGCCTCTCTCCCCCTCCCTGTCCTTCACTCTGCCCCACTCTCCTGCCGCCTCCTCCTCCCCTCCCTTCTTGTACTGGGGAGGAGACTGGCGGGCTGCCGGTTCGAGTCCAGTGGTGGGAGGAACAATTATTGAACCACTGCCCCCTGTTGAGGTATGTGACACAGAGATTCAGGCTGTGTTTAAATTAACCACAGGTACAACCTTTTTTGTCACTGCCAGGGATGTTTTTAGAGGTATTATGTGGGAGTGTGTCATGGCAAGAATTTGGTGATAGAATACGTATCACAATACTTGTGTCCTGATGCTATTAATTCTGATCTATTCTGATACATAAACAAAGAACATATATTGTGATTTTTATAATAATGTACTTCCAGAAGACTTGTTGTTGCTATGTTGCTGTAGAGCTGCTGGATAATAGACTCTCAGGCCTTGCACTGTCAACTAGTGACTGGGGGATAATGAATGGGACAATGAAATGATCTTTACCTATGAATACGTACCTTTAATATACAATTAGCCATATTTTGAATAATGCGATTATTGTCTAATGAAGTATTGCGATATATATATATATTTTTTTACACCCCTAGTAACAACCCCAGTAGTCCACTCTAAACACATCTAAACAAACTAGTTTGTAGGTTTTAAATATGAACCAGAAACTTGAAGGGAAATAAGTATTAAACGTGCTCTCGGAAACTGACCAATTATTTATTTCATAACTAGTCACATGCATTGCTGAGATGTGATTTTTAAAACAGCATTTACTAACTTTTGAGTATTCCTGCTGGAGCATTTGAAAAAAGCCCTGTTGTAAACACTGACTGCCCTCCATGAGCCACGCAGCTACAGTGCTGTGAATCTCTGACGGAAGATGAAAATTATAACCAAATTTCTGAACAGGTGCTTAGTATTGTTCATGGAGTGACTTTTGTTCCATTATCGTTGCCGGCAAAGAACACTTTAGTTGATTAAAATATTTAAAAAAATACAATCCAGATATGAGACTTCCTTATCAAAAAAGCCATTGACAAAAACTTTGCTGTTTTCTCAGATTTTACTTTTTTCTAAGAATTATTTTCTTTTTTCTAATTATTTTTAACTCAGTCCCTCTATGTTTTATAGTTTAGTAAAATCATTCACTCTAAAGTCCCAATAGTAACACTAACAAAGGTTACCACATATGGTACTAAAGTCCAATAACAACGTTGCCAGGACTCCATCAGCTGAGGATCTTGTTTGTCTGAGGTCTCGCCATAGAACATCGTACTCCTTGCTTAAGTCACTCTGCGATTTGATTTATTTTTTTTCTTCCTTTCCTCTTCTGACAAAAGTTTTCTTCACCTTTTGTTGCTGACAGTGAGGGATTGCTGTAGAGTCAATGGAGGATTTCATGGGTTGAATTAGGTTTGATATTTTTTTTAAATGTTTGACTCTGGAATCATTGTTTCTCAAACCCCAAATCCAGACATTGTTCAGTCTTTTGATGTCTTGCCTTGCATGTCTCACTGAATCTTTTTCTCCAAATAATAAGAGTGATAAGTAAGTATCTGAGTTTTAAGTATTAATAAGTGAGTACTATTAAGTACTATTAAGTATCTTTCTGAATATCTCTGCAACTGGTTCTGGTTGGATAATTCATTTCACTCCTTTTTCACTAATTATGTGAGGAGCAGTTGGAAATGACCAACAGGTGGTTTGAACCAGTTGTAAATATGAAACAAAAGATTGTGAGATGATGCTGAAGGCTGAAAATAGCTCCTTCACTTTACACATCAATGAAATGGTGCTTGTTTAATACCAGAGTAATGGGAAACATTTCCTTAGGCCGTCATGTAGGAATGAAACAGCCCAGATTAATTTCTGTTCATAGAGGGAAGGGTCTTTTTCTAAATACTGACCAGTTTATTTGTTTTCTTACCTTTTGCCTTTTCGCTTTTTTTCCTCCGTACTTTCCATATTCAAGTTGTTAACAATATCTGATTTGGATTTCATCTTTGTAGGCTCTTTAGAAAATAATTTAGACAAATTTTGATGAGTTTAACTTCTGTTTAAACCCATTGTGAATTAGAAACAAATGATTGTGATGAAAAGTAAGATTAGTAATTATTTATAAGGTAACAGGAGTATTATTTGCTGACCCAAAAATGTCTTCAGTGAGACATTTGGGATAGATTGGGTCCGGTTCAAAGAAAATTAAGATAAGTTAAATTGGCACAATTAAAACCTCCTAATGTCAGCCCACATCCAAATTTCATTAAGTTCGGGGGATTTGAGTTGAGGCCAGGTTAGAGTTTCCTGATTTTTTTTTTTTTTGGTTTTACCTGGAATAACACCTTTTTGTTAAATTAGATAAAGACGAAGGTTTTCACTGGAAAAGAATTTCATATGAACTAATTATCTGTGACACAGCAGGCTTGTTTCCATTCAAAGTTCCCGAGATTTATAAAGAATTTGAAATTCCAGGCTTGAAGAGCTTCTGTATATATAATTTATATACTTAGGAGAACCTGGGGCCTGTTTCTTGAAATTAATTCAGTGGAAACAAAATAGAAAATAAACTTGAATATGAGTTGGAAAAGTGTGAAATACTAAGCACTAGACTGCCTCCCATCCATTTTTCTTCCTCCGCTCTATACTAGTAATCTAATAATAGTTATTTCAATGGATGTGTTATTTTGATTTAGTTTATTACAAATGTCTTTGTAATTGCCTTTTAAAATGTGATCGATAAGGTAAATGAACAGAGTGATGCTAGATAACAAAAACAAATTGGAGTTTGATGAAATGCTCGGCTTAGTCTGATTTATCGAGTGCATAATTAAAGTTTAATCTCAGTCAGATTTGAATGAAGTCTGGAACCACGTGGAAGTACTGTTTTAGTTTGTAGCTCTGCAGCCAGCGTTTAAATGCTGATTTAAAGTAACTTTGAGTCTCAGAGATGAAGCAGGAGGTGTTCTCTCTGAGAACAGAAATAATTGTTTAGTGTTTAATTCATAGCAGCAGGAAGGTATCACACATGGAAGGGCTTACAGGAGGGGGTTACGTTTTCTCCAGCCCTCTGTTTCGCTCACATCCTCTTCCTGTTACTCATCCTGCTGTTTTAAACACGCTCAGAATAGGAGAACTTGTTTTTGTTTCCTATTAGAGACACTATTTGCTGGCCATTTATTGTGACAGAACAGAAAATACTTCACATGCACTTAAAAACAGCTGAATCCAGATCATCCACTCGAGGAAATGAAGAGCCTCCGTTTAGCTTTAAATTTTGAAGTATATTGTGTTTTTTGTTCTGTTGCACTAGCTCTGGTGAGTGTTTTATAAATATATATTAATGTTTCAGTTTCTTTGAACTTGTTCATTTAGTCCTTAAGGCAGGAGGAAAATCAGAACCTGGACAGTGGAAGATGACGAATGTGGTGTATGAATCCTAATTGGTTAGCTTCTCTTTCTGTATACAACTGTGGAATAAAGACACTGCACCCACTGTTTGTTTCATTGTTTAACTTGAAGGTTTTCAGGTTTAAAAATGATTTAATTTTGAACCAGTTCCACACTGAAGGTATTTTGTCAAAAAAAGACAATATTTTGAAGCTATGTGAAAAAAGTGCATCCTTGTTGCTCCCACTGGATTAAGGATTGGAGGTAACAACCAGGTTCCGCTAAAATGGACAAAAATGATGCATAAAGCCGTTTCCAAACAATCTAAAGTCCACCAGCTTACAGAAAGAACAACTCAAGAGGAAAAACATGTCAGATAGCTGCAAATATCCCAAAGTGTGAAGAGCAAGAAGACCAGAGTTGATTAAAATCTTATTTTGTGGATTATAACTCATCTCGGGTTTTATATAATTTGAAAAACTTAAAAAAAGCTATTTTTTATTTGAATGTTTTCAGGTCACATCACTGACTGACACAAAGTTAATGTCAGGTCATAAACAAGACTGAGAAGATTTATTCAATTTGGATGCATTTACTATTTTCATGTAGTTTTACTAACTTTTAATTCAGTTTCATTTCTCATTTTAACTAAATCACGTCATTTATTGTCAGTTCCTAAGGGATTCACTGCTCCCCAAAGTAGAGCTGCTGATGTCGGTTCTGCAAAATTACATCAAATCCCCCGGATGGGCCAATCGCAAAACTCTGATGTTGTAATCCTTTTTTTCAACAAACATTCAGCTTTAAACACAAAAGCAGAATTTGTGCAGGAAATTGTCCAAAAATGTATAGAACAAACTTAAAAGAAATGTGTTGATATAGTTTGTTAGCAGAAATAAGTTGATTCATGGGTGAGTCATCCTTTAACTACAGCCGTTTGAAACGGATGAAGGAAGAACCTTTTATAAAGCAGCTGCAAAGTTCAGTCTAAAGACCTCCAGAATAGCTTGTAATACGCAGCAGGAGTTCTGTGGTGTTTTTCACACGAGGTTAAGCATGAACACTGTTTGGTGCTTATTAAATGCAAATAAAGGTGCACTTCCTGTGACTCCTGTGAATCCTTAGGCCACTCAAAGACTGAATAAAATGTTAGAGATTAATCCCTAAAGTGTGCTCTTAATGCAGAGCTGCCATTACTGTCTCCATCCAACCCCTGGGTGAGGGGATTTACTGTACATGGGAGTAAAAATAGCCACAAGTACCTGTGTTTTGTAGATTAGGGTGGCTGGTCATGTGAGCTGTCGTGTTTCCACCTTGGACATCTTTTTGATGGCTCTCTTTAGAGGGTCTTTGGATGCTAATGCAGCTATTGTGTCTTTTATCACATGATATCCGAGTGGAAATGAGGACAAAACATTATAAATAGGCCAAACTAGGAGAGAGCAGTTCCAAATAAAACTGTCGGATTAATGGATCCGAACATAGTAAAGACATTTTAAAAGCTTCATACCTTAGAGTCATACATATATAAAACGACTACAAACATTATATTTCAGAGCTGAATGACATGTTGCTTTATGTTGAAATGATACCATCACCTCCAGCTGTGGTGAAACTGCACATCTACTCACTTTTAGGATATTTTTAGCTCAGGACCACAGTACCTATAACAACACGTGATGCCTCTGCCTTTGTTTCCCCATGTTACTGTGATTTGTTTTGGTTTTCAGTCTCTTTTCTGTACACCCTTTGACGCTAAACCTGTCGGCTAGAGGAGCAAATCAAATCAGATTTAGTCATGCAGACTATTAGTTTGGAACCAGCAGATGGAGCCAAGCCTTTAGTCATATCCTTAAGACAGGCTTCAAAGCTGTTTGACTCACGCCAGATGACAAGGTGTCATTTCCCTGCAGTCACTCTCCTGCTGAATAATGCTGCTGTGTAATATTTTTTAATATTTTATTCTCTCAAGTTGTAACATCTAGCTATTTCCGTTGATATTTATGAGGCGGAATCAATGAAACATGGATTTTTTTTTACATTTTCATGTTACAAAGAACAAAATCAGGATTGTGTGGCATGCATTACTGTTGAGTCCCTCCCAGTCGTTGCTTCCAGTCTCTGCAATCAAAGCTCAAGGTCTTTTAGTTTGTCTCAACCAGCTTTGAAAATCCTGAAATGGGTTACTTTTTTGTTTTGTTGTAAAACAGCTCAGGCTCTGTGAAATTGGAAAGAGAGTGATTGTTCACATCAAGTCTCAAGTTTTGACACAGATTCTTATTTGGATTTTGATATACTTTGACTTTGTCATTCCTAGATGCACTTCTGATTTGATTTAAAGTATTATCTCATAAGTGGCTTGTAAGACAAAACTTTGCCCCATTTCTTTGCCTCTAAAATGCTGTTCTTTATGTGAGTAGCTATAGAGATGGTGTAATCAGGGTGCAAAGTTAATCTCCTCCACCCACATATAGCATTTAGGCAAATAAGATAAACTATCGTCTTATTCTACCAGAATAGCACTTTTTACCTGCTTTCTTGTAGTTAGTGTTAATGTTTTAATGTATATGCATCTTGCTTTCCTTAAACAATGGCTTCCAATGTCTGCTGTTCTCTTTTGCTTCCATGAAGTTGTTTGATTCCTTAAATTCTCTGAAAAACTCATTATTTATCCAGAAATTATCTTTAATAATATGATGACTTTAAATAAATGGCTTAGTTTAGGAAAGAACCAGTTAAGTTTTTATTCAAAAGGGATTAAAGAGAGAACATACAGTTAGCCACAGTAAAAGCGGAGTCCATAGCTGTGTATAGGAGCGAAATGGGACTAAACATGGAAGAACAGAGACACTTCTATCAACTGTAATCGTTGGTGATAACAGCGGCCCAGCTGATATTTTGTGTCAGGAGGGTGTAATAGCCAAACAAGATAAGACCAGATGAAACTACTATAAAAAGAAAAGCAGAAGGAACATAAAGTTATGGGTTGAATTAACTACTATTACTACTAATACTGCAGAATGAAAGAATAGAGGTAAAATGAAGCAGAATGATGAAAAGAGGTCCCCATGTCCTCCAGCATTCGAAGCCTATAACAGCATAACCATAGAGATATAGCTCAGGATAACCTGAACCTCTCCAACTATAAGCTTTATTAAAAAAGGAAAGTTTTAACCATAGCCTTAAAAAGTAGATAGGGTTTCGGCCTGAAAAATGAAGAACATTTTAGAAACCTGTTTGGTATGGGATTTAAACTGCAAGTCCTGATTAAAAATAAAACCAGGGATTTTTAACAGACAAATGCAATCCCATTTGGTATTTGATGAGTTTTTCACACATCTTTATGCTGAAAATACACATTCTGTATTAGTGTATAGAATCATGGTTTAAAGACTAAATGTTGTGGCTTGTTATTTCATGTGCAGTTTAATCTGTGAGAAAGCCCATGAAAGACAAACTGCACCATCATAAATCTTTGTGGTACACTGCTGCCCACTATAGGATCTCTTGTGGCATTGCAGGTCTTTTTAGTAAGTGGACATGTGCAGCAGTATGACTTCTTGTATTAATAAACTTACTGTGTGCTTTCCCTCCTCATGTGTCCCATTTCTTTTGTTTGTCTAACATCTGACACAAACTGCACTGACCCTGTGTTCTTTCATTGATTAAATCAAACCCAACCTGACTGCTGCGTCTTGTTCCTCACCTCTCAATCACTCATCTGTTCCAACACGTTCGCGCCGCCACACTCGCCCTCCCTCTCCATCTGTTTGTCCCCTCGTCGCATCACCCTCCTCCCCTCTTCCTCCGCCACACTCCAGAGTTTCCTCAGTAAGAGGTTGAAGGGCTCCATCAAGAGGGCCAAGAGTCAGCCGAAACTGGACCGAACAAGCAGTTTCCGCCAAATGATCCTCCCCCGCTTCCGCAGTGCCGACCAAGACAGGTCAGTGAGTGAACAACTGACACACAGTGGTGCAGATCTTTTTGATGTGTTTGCCATCTGCTTTTCTGAAAAATTCATGCTTTGAATTTTATTTTGTTCGCCTATTCTCTCAGGTGTTTGGAGAAACTTGAATCATAAACCTTTTTTGTATCGTGTTCTACTTAGTTTCAGAATTTCAGGTTGATCAATAATGTTTGTAAAAAAGAAAAAGTAAACGTATTGTGACAGGAAATATCACAAGTTCTGGTTGGAGTCATTTGGGCTACAAAACTAACGTCCACTCAGAGGACGAAAAAAATATATATGGTTCAGTTTTTCAGA
>JAUZNJ010028353.1:0-16150 GCA_034780135.1 Jordanella pulchra
TGTCTGTCTGTCTGTCTGTCTGTCTGTCTGTCTGTCTGTCTGTCTGTCTGTCTGTCTGTCTGTCTGTCTGTCGGTCTTTGAAGTCAATTATTAGCTTAGGGAAGTAGAATTCAAATTCACCAACATCCTATTTGACTCTGAAATCAAACATTATATAGAAGTCTATATAATATTCAAAACATTAGTTTACAAAGAACCTTTTCAAGCAGATCCTTTCGAACTACTGATGTGTCTTTAACATACCTGGCTTTTATTTTTTATGATATACAAGGACAATATTTATTCAGTTTTCTTAGCCAGAAATAGGATAGTGGGAATCAGCATTTAGATTCTGACAGTTCTCTTGGGGAACTTATAGTTTTTCCCAGCAATTTGGGCATTGCTTGGATCTTTGAAAAGCAATGGCCATGGCCTCTTAAGATCATGTCATAAGATGCTGTGATCAAGACCAGAAAGGAAAACACATGGAAAGTTATGAGATTTAAGAATGGCAGTATCCATACTTATACATAGACAGAGGAGTTCCTCTCCATAGCTGACTAGATTTAGGAATCTGGTGGCAATTGACTGATTACTTAGGCTCCTGAATTGCAAGATTTCATGAGTTTCTTCGACTGGGTGAAATCCCAGAGTACACCCAGAAATCACTAGAGGGACTATTTGTGCCTTAGGATCCCTCAGATAAGTGGTAGTCAATAAACGGATCAGATAACACAGCCAAATTTACATAATACTGACCCTAAACCTTGATGCAGTGGTTGTCTCTCTTCAGAGGTAAAGATTTTAACTTTATATAGTGTTTCTCATTACCATTTGGATAATCTAGAAGGGAATTGTTTATTGGGAGGATTTTCTGGATGTTGTATCACAGCCATTCTGTGCTCTGAAAATGACCCTCTATGGGCAGTAATGAGGTTAAAGGCCACTCACATCTCTTGACCTCTGTGCAATCTCACTCACTCCTGTGTTTGTGAAGGAATGAGAACCCCTAAACAGGGCAGAGGAAGAAGGGAATTTACGGAGGTGGTATGGCTTGTAAAAAAGCTACAGGATCCAACCAAAGTTTTAAAAACGGTTTCTGGAAGACAAGTTGTTCATATCCAGTTCTATCTTTTTAGATTTTTGCAATAAAAAATATGAAAAAACTAACATACAAACTATTAGAAAAGTAAAACTTAATGAGCTCAAACTGACAATGACTAATGAACTCTGCATATCTTTGTTTTAATCTATTCCAGAGTGTTTGTTGCAAAATAGCTTATAATGTAACTTATTGAGCGTCTTCGAATGATTTGAAATATGGCTCTTACGTAAGAGAAACAGAGTTATGTAGAGTTTTAGCAGGACATCAAATGTGTTTGCTCAACAAACAAAAGAAATCATACTGAATAAATGTCTTGATTGGAACCAGATTCCTGCCGCACTTTAGATACTAAACAAGCACTAAGAAAGTCTAGTTTTAAAGGATGCAGAAAAGTAAAGATATTGCAGAGATTATATAAGATATCAGAGCTTTTTTGTGTGGGTGCGTGTGTGTGGGGGGTGGGGGGTGGGGAGGTGGGGGTGTATTTGAGAGTGTTTTTATTAATTTGTTTCCAACCAGACTCTGCCATATGTAAATATTAGCATGATTGGGCACAGTATACTTTTTCATGTTTGCTGAGTGAACATTACAGTTGATTTTAAATGAGGGTCTAGAAGCTATAAGAGCACTCTCTTCAACATTTAATGAATAAGTGCTTGTGGGGTTTCTTGCAGAGAACATTGCAAAGAAGAGTCCATGAAGATGTCAAAGTAATCTTAAATGAAAAGCAATGCTGACATGAACCCTCAGTGCATCCAGAACCACCTCATAACTCTCTTTTATGGGCTGCACTGTTACCTTTTCCCATGAGAACCCTAAACATGCTCCTCGGAGAAGAGACGCAACACCAAGAGTGAGACTGCAAAATAAGTGACATTCGATACATAATAAAAGCTATGTCCTGTGTGATTTTAATCAATATATTGTTCTCCCTTGCTTGCTTTAGGACATGTTTTAAAACATTTGATCATTGAGTTTTAAAGGACCTATAAATCCAAAATTATGTTTACGAATGTAAAGAGTGCTGTTTTTGTCAAATATAACCCTAAACTCTGACAGGCAAGTCCACAATGTCTTGAAAAGTGATCAACCCCCTTACTATTCCCCAAGTTGTCATGTTGCAATTGAAAATTATTGATTATTTTTATTTTGGGATTTTTTTTTTGTGAGGTGGGGGGATTTTTTGGGGGGTTACACTTATATTAGAAAATAATCCTATAACTTGTTATTTTTGTATTTCTGTCCAACTGGTTGTCTTGAAAAATCACATGCATAAGTCATTTTATCTTAGTAAAAACTCAGGTGTTCTCTGAACACCTCAGAGGTTGATTAGAGACCAATTTTGTTTAATAATGTCCTCTAATACAAAGGAACTTTGCATAAAAATTCACACCACACTTGATTTGCAAAAAACATAAAAATAAATCGTCATTATACTCTGATCAACAACAGTTATTTTATGTTGACCATCGCAAAGATTTTTGGGGGGATAGAAAAGACTTTTAACCCTGCAACAATATTACATGTAATATTATTTAATTGCATCTTAATCTAACTCCATTTTAGTGTTTCATAGATGGAAAAAAATGGATAAAAACATTAAAACTAAAAAGGAAATACATCTATGAATCTGCATTATCATGTGCAAATCAGTTGAGGAAATATTTATTGTTGAAGTGGCTGTACTGAAGTCAAACTGTGGTCAAACTTCAAAAGCCCATAAACTGTTTTATTGCTCTATCTGTTTGTCTGTGAATGAAATGTACACAACACAGAGAAAGGAGAACAAGGACAGTTTTGTTGCCTTTTGGTCAGGGCCAGGATCAATGCTAATCACATCCTGACGTGCCCTAAAGACATCCACATGGAGACCAGAGTGCCTCATTCCAAGTGTCTTATGAGGTGAGATGGATAGATGAGTACAGATTAAATGAGGGTAAACAAAAAAACATGTAAGCAGCAGAGAACACGTTTACATTATCCTTATTAAGGCCCGAATTATGTGTCTCAATGCAGCCACACTGATATGCTCAGATTAGCTTGATCGCATAAAGGAGTCTTGACTAAAGAGTTAAAATGTCTTCATCATCCCTGATAGGGTCCAGCAATGTCTATTAGCAAGCCAGCTTCCATACTAACCACTTTCAATGTTCTCAACACGTGGCTCATTTAGACATTTCTTCAATGGGATTGATCAGCTTCTCTAAAAATTGCAATCAAATGGAAGAGAGGCCTTTTTGAGTGAAGGCCTCCCTGGATTGTCCTTCTTCTGCATGTCTGACCCAACTTTTCTAATGAACACCATATTGATAAAAAAACACTAACTTTTTCATATTTAACTCATTACAGAATTGCAAACATTAATTTCTCTCGCATTGTGATTTAAAAGATCAATGTCATATATAAAATTGAAATTCAAACTAGTACTAATCAAATACATCCTAGATTTAATACTTAAAACATAAACTAGTACTTTAATTAAGAACAGACTTGGATGTTATGGATAATTCCCCCATTTTAGCGTCATTAACCGGCTGGACTGCAACTGGATTACTAACACATTGCAGGTGGGCACTTTTCTCCATTGATTGGATAGAAAATTAAGCATGCTCAGAAAATGGGGAGCAACTGGCTTTTTGGGTGTGCTAATGGTGCCCCACAAGCCATGTCTCCTTGGGTGGGGAGTAGCACTGACCTATGAAAAACCAGTGCAGTTTGCCCTTCCAACAACAAAGAAAAAAACAGGTAGTTCCAATTGTGTTTGTGATACAGAATAAAAAGATTGATCAATCCAAAATGTGTTTCAAAGACTCCTCCTCTAATCTGGATCAAGACAGAGAAGCCATTTGTTTTCGGTAAGTACCCTACAGAAACCTATATCAAACTAGTAATTTGTTTCTTTGTGAAGTGTGCAGCAGTTGCTTGGCTTCTATAAGCTATAAAATCATCACCTTGTACTTGAACAATTTATGATTTGAAATGTAAAAACAAATAAAGAAATGTGGTGAAAACCTGTTGGTGTGCAAACTTCTAAGAAGGAGAGGTCATGTGAACAACATGAAACATGGAAAGTGAAAAACCACATTCATGTTCAAAGACAAGGGAGCAGAATTAAGTTACACTCTGTTAGCTTTACTTTGAAGTTTACAATTTCTTCAAAGCTAATGCAAAAAAAAAAAAGTTCACGGAGTGTGCAGATTGCTTTGTGTGCAGGCTTTTGCAAAGAGGCAAAACCTGACTGAATCCACAAGAATGAAGACCTGCATGTGATTCTCTCCCACCAGATTGCTGTTACCATTTTGCCAGTATGATGAACTGCGAGAGCTTTTCAGACTGATTAATTGTCCCTCTAATGCAGGCTCTCTAATGCAGGGAGTTAATTCCATTAGGGTTAGTGACACTTTGCAGTCTAATGGTTGAGCTCCCTGTGTGTAAAACTGTCCATGTGCACGTGTGTCAGAGAGCACTGCAGGAAAGGGGAGGGAGCAAGAGACACTAATTGAAATTCCTTCAACCATGTCTGGCAAAAACTTGGTGTCTGAGTGGCACACACACACACACATATTCACGCTGGCCCTAATAAAAGTGGGCTTTGCCATATGGAGGCCATGTGCAGGAGTGGCCTCTCTTGCTTAGCTGTATGTGTATGTGTGTGTCTGTGTCCCGCACAAGATACAGACTCTCCAAAAGTTCCAGGACAGATGTATGGAGACCTATGACATATGAATGAATATGTAAGTGAGATAAAGAGCCTATAAATAGAGATGCACATGGAAATGGATGTTTGATCAGCCCTGATTGGTAACCAGCTCGCTGTGAACTTTCCTATCAGTAAGGTTAACAGCTAACTGTCCACAAATTATTCTTCGTAGAAGGTTTTACTCAAACTCAGATAAGTCCTGTTTCACTGCAATGTTTATCATACAGTCATGACAAAACCCAGATATACAAATTGGTAAATAAAAGTAAGCAAGTACATTTTTAACTGAATACATGGAAATTAAGCTTTAGTTATTTTAATGCTGCTAATTATGCTAATTGCTAATCTTAAACATTAAAACCAGTATGATAGCACTCCAAAATTATTGTATCCTTTTTTAATACATTAGTTATACTTTCTTATAGGGAGACTAATCTCTCTATTATTGTTGCTAAAAATATAAAAGCTTGTGAGTGGAAATCAGCCACAGAATTAGATGAGTATATTGCTAATTAGAATAACTCACACTGATACACTGACTCAACATTTCATCTCATATTAAAAAATATAAGTAATATATAAAGCATCAAGACCCTTTTTAATAGAATGAAAAAATCTGTAGTTATAACATATAAACTAGAATTCGTGAACTTGGCAGGGAAATCAGGGCAGGTACCTCTAAGAGTAATGTTCTATGCTCTCTCAACAACTACCTTCAATGTGCCCTGAGGCCATGGAGTTAGTCTGAGCTATTTAGAGGCCAGAAATCTTTGGCAGTCTTGGAGAACTTCCAGATGTGTTTAACTATAAGATAAAAGTTTTGGAGGACAGAATGATAACAGCTGATTTTCTGCTCTCGATCAAGCATAACGGATTGCGATAAGCCTTGCAAGTTGAAGTTTCAAGGTAGTTAGGTTTGTCGGTGTGCAGATTGAACTCCAGTTATCTGTTAGAAATTCACACAATCTCCAATCAAAATGCCAGAAAAGTTTTTTGGCAGTGCAAGACAAACTTTGGGGCAAGTGTGAAGAAGGACAGCTGTGCAAATGCAAAGCTTCGTAGCAATGACAAATAATCATGTGTTCTCAGTGATCCCTCCCGGGATAATTAAAGGTTAAACCTTATTTCATAGCCAAGATAATTAAAAAAAAATTGAGAAAAGGGCATAGATCACTTTACAACTAAGTCAGGAAAACCTCAAACTTCGTATATGCCCAAAACTGTTAGAGCTGCAACACAATAGCAACAAGAAGTGGACTTGTCATTCTCCCCATGGGGTTTGGTAATAGCTGTTTTAGATATTTCCCTCAAAAACAAAGAACTTTCTCTGGGCAATTTCTAATTGATTCCAGTGAATTGTCTACCCTTCTTTGTTTTTATCTCCTTGGCTTACTTCTTTTAGTTTCTTTTTTCTTCCCCTCTTCTCTTCTTTAGTCCAGCCTTATTTTCCCAAGCTCTTTGTAGTCAGACAAATATGCTCTGCCTCTTGCACATGGCAAAAAGCTGGAGGCATGTAGTGCAGTTATTTGTTCTTTTGCCCAATCACCTGTCTCAATGTGCACACTCACTTCAAAAAAAGAAAAAAAAATGAAACCTTTTCTGTTGATGGACTTTTAAGACAGAGTAGAAGAGGGCTTTGTGCATGGGGCTTTTTAGCAAAAACTTAAGGACTCAATGCAGAAATCTCTTTGTAGATGACTTGGGAGTAGTACTGGTAGAAACTATTTTTTGTTTAATCAGAGAAAACGTAAAATACGCCACCAGAAAGATCAAAACATTAACTTACTGTATGGATCATCCTCTTTTTTGGTGCCATTGACGTGTCCGTCCTTGCCAATGCGAAGGAAGAATTTCTGATATGAGAACAGCTTTCTCCTGCGCACATCTCCTTGAAGATGCTTGTAGCTGCTACGCACGTGTCGTCCGACAACTGCCGCAGATGACAGTGACATGTTAGTCGCTCGTGGCAACCTTGCAGAGGATGCACGCAGCAGTGCCCAGCAGGGTGGCTTAAGAGTCCCCTCTGGTGCATGGCTCTTTTTAGAATCTGTTGATGAAGCAGCGGGTCCAAGCAAGAGGAGCAGCAGAAGAAAGTTCACAGGCAGGAAGAGTGATGGAGGTCTGCGGCAGGGGAAAGAGGAGAACCAGGCGACCGGTGCACCTTGTGTCACTGTCCATCTACACATGGTAGTGGAGCTGGGAGAGCTGTGGATGTGTTCAGGGGCTGGGGCATGCTGAGCTGGATGCAGGGAGAGGGAAAGAGAGTGGGAGAAACCCCCCCTGACCCACCAACTAGAACTCCTCTGTCTGGGAACCCACAATCTCACTGGGACCGTAGGTGTTGAAACCTGTGGAACAACTGCTGTGAGAACAGCCTGATGGCAGTGGGTCAAAGCAGGGCTTTTAGCAACAGTTCTACAGGTCCTGGTGCTTGAAATATGAAGTAACTGCTGGTGATGCTGCAGCTGATTTGGTTGCTTTCCCTTTGCTGGGTATTTCTCTGAAAATGTTAATATCAGTATCTAAAAATACCTTGCAGCAGTTTTTTGCTTTTCTCCTTTGGTCTTTCTTTTCCAAATCATTATACAGTAAAACTATGACCTTATTAATACATATATATTACATCATCTATCACAACCCTTCTCACAAAATAAGTCCATTTATATCCTCAAGTCCAGAAAATGCTGGAGGGAGGCAGCTGAGATCAAACAGAAAAGTTAACTTGTAATAAATAAAACCGAAAAAATCTAAGCTGCTTCTTTTAAAACGTCCAGAAAAAAAATCCAAGAAATGAAGGCTAGTATTTTTTTTTTTTTTTCAGAATCCCGACTCTTTCTTGACTCCTTTTCCTCCTTTGTTTCTGTGTTATTTGTTTGAGCTCGTTTTGAAGTTACTTGAGATTGTAACCAAGTCCTCCCGGGTCTCGTCTTTCTCCCTCTCTTGATATGCGTCTGTCAGTGAGCTAAGCTCCCGGTCTCTCCTCCCTTCTTGCCTCTCAGAGTCTGAATGCAGGAGTGGTGTGTTGCCTCTCCTCTTTCTTCCAATGTGTGACTCCCTCTCTCTTTAGGCCCCCACCTCTCCTTGCTGCCGCCTCTATCATCGGTGCTTTCCCCTGATCTTCAGGAGTTTCAGAGAGGTGACTGAATCTTGTCTTCCTTTCACCCTATTTATCTGCAACAGCAGCTCCCCAGATGTCTTTGTCTAATTGGATGTCTATTAAAACCAGTTGGCTTTGAAGAGGTTGTTGCATGCACATACTTAACCCACGTGTGTGATTGTGTATGCACATGTAGGGTTGTATTTGAATGTGTGTGTGGTGGGGGAGTATAGGGGTGGTAATCGTGGTGGAGGGGGGTCTGTCTGAATTCATCTTGACTTTCCTCCCCTCTCCCCTGTTTTTTGTCTCCACCCATTCCCAGACTAAAGCCCCACAGTGGGATAGAGTAGGTCAGGAACAAACAGCAAAAAACGAAATAAAACTGCCTTTATCTTCACTCCCTCCTTCTTACAATTCTGGTCTTAAATAGAGTTTTTGATACCAAACTTGTTGCTTTCTGTGCAATTAAATAATCAGTGTTTAAAAGTGATCAGTTGTTACTTGTCTTTTTTCATCAGTGACATCAGTGCTACACCAAGGTTGGTTTTAGAGCTACTTTGCTTTTTCTTTGGTGTTTATGTCATGAAGCAACTTAAAAAGTCTTTTCTTTTACATATTTGTTTCTCAGTTTACTACACTCCGTATTTACAACTGTATTTACTATAATACTTTGATTCTAAATGTTATTCACTTTTGTTGTATTTTGTTGGTACACAGGTGGGTGTAAAAGTTGAAAAAAACATGCAAGCCTCATTTACAAACACACTAATGATATAACAAGATCCCAAACTGTACATCAGCGACAATGCCATGCAATTTCACAATATGAAACATATAGCAGAGACTTCCATCAAGCAGCTTGTTTGTTTATTTGTTTGTCTGTCTGTTTTCAAAATGGTGATCAAGCTCAAAAAAGGAATAACAAAACACTATCAAAAGGAATGCTAGCCGTACACAAGGTTAAAAAATGCTATTACTTTTTTTTTCATACGATTTGATTATGTCTGCTGTCTGCTTTTGTACAATTTGATTTATTTTTATTTATCAAAGGTATTATTTGTTTATTTTGTTTTTGCATTACAAGTTATTCTTGCACAGCTTTTGCAGTTTGAACCAAAAAGTAAACACAAACACCTACACTGTAAAAAAAACTATGTCTTTATTTAGATTATCACTTTTAGAAACACTAAATAATCAATTTAGACAGAAGACTGTAAACGGCACTGGTAGAGGCAATTGGTTGGCAACTGGTGTATATATGATGTGATCACTGCACAATAAATTGCAGCAGTATACATATAATTGGCAAAAATAGAAGGCCGAAATATCCAATGTTGCTTAGGACCCCGTGTAGAACAGTTTAAGATGAAAACATATTTTTTTTGGGTTCTGTTATAGTCATAGTACAAGACTCTGTCCCTTTATTATAAAACTACAAATTGTTGCCATGTTGTTATGATTAATTAAAATCTATAATTAAACTAATGTATATCATGTTAAATGAGTTGCATTAAGTATGTAATGTTTTGTTTTCCTAAATAGTTTTTAAACATTTTTTGAGGAAAAAATGTACTTCTAATAAAGTTTGTGCTGGATTTGTGTTACTGAGGGATCGAGGCCCGCTGTCTGGTTTCAGCCTTGTTTAATTTCCTTTTCACATTGTCAGACAACAGCCATATCTCCCCCTTCCCTTCTGTTCTCTTTAGCTTCCCCATTGTGTATCGTGTGCTACAGACAGATTTGAGTTATCATTATAGTTCTTCTACTGTAAGTTTTTCAGCTTAAATTAATTCTGCTATTGTTATTTTATGTGCAAACGATTACTTACAAAAAACAAAGCCATCTACCATACTCAGTGC
Source organism: Jordanella pulchra (assembly GCA_034780135.1). NCBI lineage: Eukaryota > Metazoa > Chordata > Actinopteri > Cyprinodontiformes > Cyprinodontidae > Jordanella > Jordanella pulchra. The sequence goes on from JAUZNJ010028353.1 coordinate 9,741, forward strand.
TTAGTTTCCTCTGCTAAAGTAACACTTAACTGAGAATAGAAGACGTTGAGTTCTGACAACAATATGTTATCTATGTCAGCAGTTTAGTCCTCTGAAACGCACAAAGGACTTAATATATGGCAGGGAAAATTTTAACAGGTTGTTTTGATAAAAAACAACCACTGTGAAAGATTAAATGATGAAATTATAATAGATAACTGAATATCTTTGAGTTAGTGTAATAGGCTTTTTCATAGAAGATAAAAAAAACAATAATGCTGATGCACAACAGCTGGTTTTCACTTTTGTTTGGCTCTCACGGTGGTAGGAATAAAAAAACAGAGCTGGAACTAATGATTTTTATGTATAATTTTATTTCTAGGATTAAGTGATGATATAAATCAGGAGAAATGTTGGACACAATTCCTAAAAACTAAACTCCTTTGGGTGCTGGACTACAAAGTCTCCTGTCCTGAAGGTATTTAGTCAACAAATTTATTAAATGATTAGATAGGGTGTGTTTATATTTGTTGGATATAGATTACAGAGAATATGTCAGGTCTTATGACCATTCAGCACCGTGGACAGCACTTTCAATGCAAAGCTTCAAAATATTAATGTAATTAAAGGTATTGATATTGGACATTGCTTTCTGGAAGGTTCTCACAAAATGTTTGAATATTTTAATGATAAAGTGTAGTGTGTCAGACATTTCTAAATAATCAATGTACCTTTGTAAATTAACTCACTTTGTAGGAACAACTCTGGCTAACTGTAACTCTTCTGTAAACTAGCAAGACAAACCTGGGATTGCCAGACAGAAAGGCAGGATTAGTCATCCCACATCACAGGTCTCAACATCTTTAGTGGTCAGAAGAGGGAAAACTTTACATCACTTCACCTAACTCAACACTTTACTTAATTTGAGGTTTAGATGCAGCTACATGGCCAACAAAAACCCTGGGCCTATCTCCAGCAGTCAATGAGAAAAAGGCATTGACACCCTAGAAAGGTCACCAGTCTCTAGAGGGGCAAAACAGAGACATACAACCATGCCCACACACACAAAACACACAAACATGTATCACTATTTTTGCAAGGCCTTTCCATTGATTCCATTGATTTCTATAGCCTAACCATGGCCCTAACCCCAACCCAAACTCAATTTACTCCGAAGCCTAAACATGACCAGTGTCCCAAAAAACAGCAATTCCCCATGTGGGGTCCAGGCATTGGGCCCCACAAGGGGCAGCCGGTCTCCACAACGTGTCATTTTCCCTGAAAATGGAACCCACAATACATTAAAAACAAAAGCACACACACACGTACAGTTGTGTCACATGCCTAACCATAAACCTAGCCTAAACTCAATTCATACATTAGTCCTAAACCTAACCCTCTACCCAAGAGGAGAACTTCTCCCCATGGGGTCATTAGTCCCCTTAAGTACATACAGTGTAAGTCCCCAAAATATAGCATATTTCTAGAAACTTGCCCTGACAGGGTAACAAAACATTGGTTAAACAAACAAAGGCAATTTAGAGACCCCCATTTAAGATTACAGTCATTAATTTGGTCATTTGGAGGAAGCCAGAGTACTCAGAGAGAACTCAAGCATATACGGGGAGAACATGCAAACTCTGTGCAGAACGACCCTAGGCTAGGAATTAAACTCATTCCTTAAATCTAATTCAGTTCAAATCAGCTCAAAAATACTTTATTAATCCCAAAGGGTAATTAAATGTCATTGTAAGTCATAGTTTTTTTGTTAGTTTGTTTTGTTTTTGAGGGGAGGGGTTCAACAAGTTACAGTATATTTTGATAGGATAGGCAGGAAGAATTTTCTGCAGGGGCCTGTCTTTTACCAGATCCGGAGAGGGCTTTATCTGAGAGAACCTTTTTTTTTTAAGTCTGATGAAAAGGATGCTCAGGAATTTCTATAATGATTATTTTGAAAATAATATATTTTTTAAATTCTATCAAAAGTTTCTAGAGGAGTTCCTACAACAGAGCTAGCCTTTCTATATCACCTTGTTAAGCTTTTTAAGTCATCTGCTCTGTTGCTTTTACCCCAGCAGACAATGGCAGAAAAGATCACACTCCCCATAACAGAATTAAGGAAGATTTACAGCATCTTGCTGCAAAAAATGGAGAACTGGATCTAACCTTCCTTAAACCAGAGATTATACTTTCTACATCTAGCCACAAAGCTTTTTACCAGGTCCCTGTACTCAGCTGAGTCATCTTAGTAATTCTCTTTATGACAGGACTCTTTCTTGTACTGGATGTCGTGGGTGTACAGGGGCTGGTTCCTGACACTGGGCACTTGAGTGTTGGAGGGTTTGGCCCCATCCTTGCGGGGGAGCCGGCTGGCTGGCATGGTTGTACGGCAGGTGGGATACAACCACCATGCCCAACTCAGCATGTGTTGATGGGTCTGCCTTGCTGCCTGCCCTGACCCTTTGCACGGGTTGTGCCTGCAGTAGGGTGGGGAGATGCTGGGGGGTGTCTCATGCCTCTGCTTAGGTGCCTGGTGTGCCATACTTATTCTAGGAGGTTGGAATACCTGGATTGTGATTTCCTGGCAGCCATAGGTATGAGAGGACACTACCAATGGTGGGAGTAGCCCTCCCTGCGTCTGCCCTTTTTGTGTCCCAGGGCCTGGGGTGCCTTTGGATATCGAGGGGTTGCATGGCCCGTTGTCCGTCCTAGGCCCTGTAGCACCAGTCTGGAACCAACCACACCTGCTATTGAGCACAGTTTTCTTTTCTTTTCTGCACAGAAGCTTTTTAAATCCTTTATACACAAGCATGCCCATGTATACACACCGTGGGAATTTGATTCTAGGTATTCACGGATACACACTAATACTAAATACTCAGCTGCAGCCAAGATTTAAACCACCCTGAACAACATTGTACACTCACCACAGATTTTGGCTTCCACACACATGGATATCTAAGGGATACCCGCTGCTCTTAAAGCTTTATTAGATTAGTCCATGTCCAAAAGTTATATTCCTTGGGTGTCTGTTGTCTTTTTGCTGATATGTTTTGCTGAACTATTCTTTCTTTCTTGCACAACCATAAGAGAAAAAAATCCCAACATATCTTATTAAGATTATTTATTTCTCTGTTACTAATGATATTAAAAATCTACTGCTGTGGTGATGTACAGCTCTGGCTGTGTTTGATGATAGTGTTGACTGCAGCAATCCAACCATGAGAAATAGAATGAAGGAGTGGTTGGTAAAAAAACAGGTACAATGGCAAGTATTATAACAGAGAATAAAAGGAAAAATATATGCTGAGTAAGTTTGGGGCCCAGATTGATAACACAGATACACACAACTCGACGTGCTCACCAGTCTTTCAATCCACAGCACATTATTGCTTTGTGATAATAGCAGCAATGAATCACATTTGAGTTCATTTTGAAAAATCTGTTAGTTTCTCCCTGATCTCTTCCTTGCTTTGCCCTGCAGCCTTGTTATGTGTAACAACTCTAATGAGACTCAGACGCTGGAAATAAGCTGTCAGATAGAAAGAAAAAATCCCACCATAAAATAAGATTTTGGAGCGGTCCCAACAAGTTTCAATCATTTTCCTCTGAAAGCTATTGCAGACTTTTATTTAAATGTGACTGGCTGTACTCCAAACATCTCTGAATATTTTTCCATGTCTTGCATATTTTTCACTGATTCTAATAATTTTGAAACTACAGAGGTTAATTCTGTAAACAATTACTCAACAGACAATGATTTAAAAACTCAGTAGAATAAGAGGATTTACTGTGATGTGGTCATTAGAGTTAGAAATTCAAAAGTTCCTATGGACAAAATGCAGTAAACAAATTAGTTTTGTTTTTTTACACACCTTATTGCATTTTTTAGAAAGATGAAAAAAAATCCAACAGGAGGAAGCAAATAGCTGCAATCTCATTCATTTCAGAACCTACAAAGAAATGACATCACTAAATGCTTGCTGCTTTATTGACTTCACATAAGATGAGTGAACACTGGTGCCCTTGTGCTCAGTTGGTCACGCTTTTGATAAGTCTTGATCCCCTATGCCCAGGAGCAGAAAGCCATTAGGGACCCGAATCTCGGCTCAGTGATTCTAATTGTTTCATTGCGGTCAAGCTGGTGGCTTTGAACACATTATGGCCCACAAACCTTGCTTTGCTGAAATGGCCCTGGCACTTAACTTTAATTACACACACATTAAAGCACTTACACACAGAAAAGGAGGTCTTAAAAAAGGCTAACTTACAAGACATGTAGGCCCGAGTTGCCACACTGATAATCTCTGTAAATGCAAACCATCAGTGACAACTGTAAGAATCCCCAAGTGCAGTGATTAAAGTACACTCCTGGACAGGTTTTAGGTTTAAAACAGATACAAGTTCTAGTTTTATTTAAATATTGAGCACTCCCTGCCTAAAAAGCCCTGTTTTTGTTTCCCCAATTAGTTTTGTCATTTCCTTGGAATGTACGAAATGCACTTGAAATGGAAACAAACAGGGATCAGTGGGCTAACTGCGGCGATAAGAGAAACACGAGTAAACACCTCATCGGCCCTGACCTTTTTCCTAAAGTGCCAAACATTTTGCCAAACTCCACAGCAAGGATACATAACCTTCTGATTGCATAAATAGTGCTGCTCTGAGAAGGTGACAGAATGCATTGGGTCTGGGCCTTTTTTTTCAGCTTTCTGATTTACACACAATATTTCTGATAAACCCCTCAAGCAGATTAACAAAAAAAAACAAGAACAAAAAAAACAGATTTCTGAAGCTTTTATTTCTCAAAAGTTACAACTTAATCTTTAGACGATAAATTATATCGGGTAACTACTCTTTGCAGCTCAGAAATGTTCCAACAGTCTGGTTGGTGTCGTTCACTGGAATGTTTTACTGTTTAAAAATACAATTTTGCAACGTCATATGAGCCTCACAAGAGAATGTTTGTGTGGGATGAGCATTTTTGTCTTGGAGGGCTGATCCAACTGATTATTGAGCAAAGAGACCACAACAAATCTTCTAAGTGGGAGGTTTACTGAACAATTTAAAGAGTCAGCTTATCGAAACTGCCAAAATATCTGATTTGATTACTGATAAAATGTAGCAACTTGTTCTTTGAAGGCACACATTTAGATAAAATGACTAAAACTAGACTAAAAACACATAAATGTATGTTTACTGAGGCCATTGGCTAATGACTCCCAGTCCAGAGCTGAGTGGAGGCTTCGGTTTGCTTAATGTTAAGAATTGTTATAGTCTTAAAAGAAGCTAAAATTTGCCATCAAATTGTTTCTAAGATTTATACCAGAGTTTTTTATTTATATTTATTTTTTATTGATTAAAGCAAAGGACTGGAAACCTTTACCCATATTGTACATTTTTTGGTTGGAGAACATTACTAGGGCCTGTGTTTCTAACCTGAATTAATGGGTTTAGAAATTAATTTTTAGATAAATGTTTTTTTTTAATTTTATTTTTCTGTTAGAGAGGTCCTAAAAATACAGCAAATTATCAGTGGAATCTGATTAATCAGTGTTTTCCAGGAAGTAATTCAAAAGTTAAACTTTTTGTATTACTCCATACTGATCTGGTACAATACGATAACATTAAGCCTAATAGTATGTTGGTCCCACTTTTGCACATGGACTAATCTACCAAAAAAGCCACCGTCATCAAGAAAAACAGTTTCCATAAAAGGATTGTTTACATGGTTTCCCACACTGCTTAATGTATATAGATGGTGTGTGTCAAGGTATCATCTATGGCTGGAATATAATTCATTGTCAAAATACATCCCAACATACTTCCATTACTAAATTGTTGTACGATTTTAAACCTATTGGCACTATTCAATTTAAACTATAGATTATAATCTCAACATTTGTTACTAACTGAATTTCAAGTCTATTTGAGCTGAAAAGAAAGAATTGCAATAGAGTGGCTACGTGAGTGATAGCATACTGTGCTCAGCTCTACAGCCTACTGCTGCTTTTAACATCTGATAAAAGAGAAAAGAAATGTTGCCACAACAATATTATGGTAACCATGTAGAAAGCATGTTGCTCATTACAAGAAGTAAGTAAAGCTGATTTTGGCATATAGTGTTTTAAAACGAGAGGACATAAAAGAGTAGAACTTGAGCTTGTCACTACTGACAGGGGGCTGTCCTGTGATAATGCAACACATTCTCACTCCCGACTCGTCATATACTGACGCTTGGGCAATGTCCCCTTAGCGTCACATATTGACGCGTCAGGTACCCCCTACGCGTCAATATTTGACGGGAAGGGTCTATTCTATTTTTGTATATTTTTGTAAAAGGCACACAATTTATGCAGAGCACATGTTTTGGTAGGTTTTTCACAATTTCTTATATTTAGGGTTGCGGTGCACTCTCCAGAAGGCTATAT
>JAUZNJ010028354.1:0-16149 GCA_034780135.1 Jordanella pulchra
TTTTCAGCAGACCCATAATAAATTTATGAAAGAACCAAACTTTATGAATGTTTTTTGTGACAATCAAGTATGTGTTCCGATCACTCTATCACAGAAAAATAAGACTCGTAGAACTTATTGGAAACTCAAGACAGCCATGACATTAGGTTTTTAACAAGTCTTTCTTTTCGTGTTTTGATGCTGAAAAACCTTCAGACTTTAAGTTAGGGGGTGGAAACTGTTTCACGCCAGAACAGACCTTAACCTCATGCTATGATTTCTGTTTTTGTCTCATTTACTTTGCAAAGAAATAAGTAAATGCCAAATGAGTGAATATCCATCGATCTAGGTGCCTAATACTTGCTTCACACGACAAGACACTGGGTTGATAAAAAAAACCTTTTGATAGACTTGCTTAAGTCCGAAGAGCTTTTAATAGCTCTAACGATTTGTTTCAATGCATTTCATTTTAGTATTGTCAGTATCCACCTCAAAAAGAACAGATTAGAAAACAAGCTTAGAGGCAAACCCTGATTTTATTCAGGATCAAACACACACAAAGTCTTTAGGTTCTGCACAACCACGCAGGTTCTCACCCATCTACACACTGAGAGGTGCTTTCAATGGGTCTGCTCTAACTCTGCTATAAGAGCTACTTGATACAGATCCAGCTCCTCTTCCTCATCACATGACCTGTCAAAGCCAATCACACAGCAGGGACACAAACACCTGTGAATGATCTCCATTTCTGAAAAGTACCCAAACATTTCTGTAAGTGGATATGAAGCCTTAAGATAAGAAATCTAAACAGACGAGTTACCACAGCGTCTGTTAGAAAAAGGTAAAATATGGTGACAAATATTAAAGTGCAAGGTTAATAAAGTTTAAATGCTGTGTTTGTTACCTGGGAGACAGTGAGGTCAGCTGATCAGACGGGTGGAGAATCCTGCAGGTGGTGAAGGTGTATGTGGAGCTGGTGTGGGACATAGACTTTCCTGGGAAATGAGCTGAAGCTAAATGTAGAAGAAATCATTTGTTGGTTAGGATGCAAAACGCACTAAAAATACACACTGCTAGAAAACAAGATGATGTAAAGAAGGTGGAAACAGATTGGTCAGAGTTTAGGCCCCAAGCAAAAACACCAGCTTCCTATTAGCAGCATTTTCCCCTTAAACATGAATTATATAAGATCTAAAGCAAACAGATATAAAGAAGTTAAAGGATACAAAATACAACCGTTTAAAGCAAGCGAATGAAGAATTAAAAATGAATGAATGAACAAAGAAAAGGTAAAGTAAATGAAGCTTTTTTCTTTTAAAATCAATCTCCAATAAATGAAAATGTTTCTTCAGTTCAGCGTCACACAAGCCTGGATCTAATTCAACGTGAGGCAGGCTGCTGTTTGAACGCGTTTGGAGGTGACCCACCACCAGAACCCCTGAATTAGCTCCAAGTAGTTCTTGAAGTCATGCATTCATGTGACTCAAACAGCTGCACTCAACACCTGATGCCTCCTTTAAAGCAACAGGATACAGAACAGTCATGGTGCTTGTGGATCTCTGCACCACCTGCTGCGCTGACCACTCAACTCCAATCATAAGAATTGATATTTTTTATTTGTATCTAGCTAAACTTCGTTTTGACAAACTTGCAAAGCGCTGAGGAAGTTCATGTGATTTTAAGGAAAACAAAGTGGAGGTAATAAAAGGAGGAAGTGAGAGGAAGAAAGAGAAGGAAAATAAACAAACAAAAAGTACTCTGTCTGGACGGAGCTGGACGGCTGCGTAGGCTAGGCTCTGCTCCTGGCTGGAGTGAACGTGAGTGTGATCATGCAGGAAGGGTTGTCACTCTAGAGATGTGAAGCGTCCAGTGAAAGCCTTCCCCTCACACCTGTAACCCACCCACCCATCGTCCTCCTCCTTTGCTTCTTTTCTCCACATTCTCCTGATTATAACATCAGGATTTCTGAGGGGGATACTCCAGTTAAAACGCACCCTCACCAGGCATGCGGTCCACAGTGGGCGGCTGCAGCGACTGAAGCTCCTTTGGGTCTGTATGCCTGTGGATCTCCGAACAGGACGAAACAGCAGAGGACGGGGAAGAGCAGGACAGGGGGAGGGGCAGGACTGCAACGTATCTATCTTTTCCTCCGGCTGCGTCTTTAAGGCCACAGATTGCTCCGTTCAGTCCTTCTAATTGGCCGTTTCCCTTAATGTTACGGTGGTGGGAGTCAGCAGAGGTAGAACGTAATGAACCCATCGGAGCAGAGCTCTCTCCTGACAGGCCCGTAAAAGAGTGACATGACACCTCGTCCTCCTCTGGCTGGTCCAGCTGCCAGCTCTCCTCCTGCTCCCGGTCCTGCTCTAAGGTGCAGAAGCCCTTTGTGACCACGCCCGGCCGATGATCCAGCAGAGCCCCCATGTGGGGCTGCGCCAGCTGCTGCCACGCATGGAGGGTAGCCGAACCTGCCCGGAAAATGAAAGGAAAGCCTGAAGTTAAAGATAAATCTGTTAAAGAAGGTTTATAAACCGTAGCTCCAGACCGGTTTACACATCTAAAAAAAGTCAAATCCTAGAGAATCTGTTAGGTCTGTTATTTGCTGTACGTATGATCAAACATGCATAAAAATAAATAAAAATGCAAAAAAAAAAAAATACAATATCCTTGTAAGAAAAGCTTGTTTTCATGGTTCAACTTTTTTTAAAACATTGAAAACCTTTAAATTAAGCTTTAAATAGTAAATTATCTCTCTTCTGCACTTAATGGTGCTATTATTTATTCACTGAATGTGAAACATGAAGACATGTAAAGAAAAAAAAGAGTTTAAAGAAGTGAAGATGAGAAAAAGAGACTTTATTAGAAGAAATGTTTACAGACAACAGAAGCAGAAAGAATGAACCAACAGGAAAAGCTTAAATGGTTACAGAGGTGGAGAGAAGCACCAAAAGTTTCAAACTTAATGTATTGCATAAGAACAGCTGGCAGGGATAAAAGATGCAGTTAAAATTAGACAGACGTTAAAATTAAACAACAGGCGTGTGAAGAGCATGATGAAGAGGATGATCTGAGGAAGAAACCAGAGCAAACAGACTTACAGAATCTACCAAACAATAAACACCCTAAAACATTTTGTTATTTTGCTGTGTTACAGCTACTCCAATGAATTTAAATGGATTTGTTTAGTTTTAGACAAAAGTAAAGCTAAAAAAAATAAAGCAATGCACATTATAAAAACTTGAGTCTTCATATTTCTTTCCACATAATAATATTAATGTGACGCGCATTCGTAGTTATTTCCTAACAACTTCCTGCATCTAAACACAGATTTGTTTCTGTTTCTTTTCTGTACAGCAGCTCAGTCCGGTTAGAAGACGCCTGAATGTCAATTTTAGATCCTCCATCTGATTTCCCTCTAAAATGTGACACTAACACCCTGATACCCAAACACATTTAGATCTAAACCCTTTCAGTTAAGATCTAGCAGCAGTTTATCTTTTCACAATAAAAGCTGTATTTACTCATTAAATTTCACTAGTTAATTGTTCATTAACCAAGTGAATTTGATAAGGATTTTTTTATTCACCTTCTGATACAATTGATCATTATATTTTAACAAAAGTTGATAAAAGTGGGAGCATCGCACCACGAGGAGAGTCAATCATGCTCTCAGCCAGAGGCTTTAGTTCGTGATGTTTATGAATCCACTTTATTGCATCTAATTACACCCTGAAAGAAGGGTTGTTCACAGGGTACAACATAACCATCAGACTAATAAACTTCAATATTACAATTACAAGCTTTGGTCAATTATATGTACAATAACTCATGAAACAAAGTTTAGGGCATCAAATACACAGAATTTTATCAACCAAAGATAAAAAGTACGTGTAGCATCTCGGTACAGGAAGCTGTTTTATGCATTCGTTTGGCAGAGCAGGAAAAATAAGCAAAGTTTGCAAACAAATTTAATGGCAACATATCTGGGGAGGAGAGATTGATGCTTCAGTTGAGGGCGTGTAGATAAAGGGAGAAGGTTGTGATGGCAGAACTGTGTGCGAGTTTAAAATAATGCACTAAATTATAGAAGCTCAGTTCAGCCTTTGCACTGAACTGAACTTTTGAGGCAACTTGATTAAAGTGGCTTTTATTCAGGCGAGTCAGAGTGAAGAAATACAAGTCCTGTGTGTCAGATTTGTTAAGCAATTCAGTTCCTATTATATTAGAAGTGATTTAATCATGAAAACAGAACTAGACGCATTTAAGTTTGCGGTGTAAAGTGACAAAAAAAAAAAAAAAAAACAACACAAAAAACCTTCTGCATCTGACTGGGCTGTAAAAACATCTGACTGCAAAAAATAGGTTGACTGCACAAGCAACACTTTTGCAACACACAAAAACTTGCTTTCCTTCTTATAAATGATGCTATAATGCCCATTTTTTCCCCACTCTATTTGATGTTAAATTTCATATGGTGGTAATTAGTTTTTATATTGATGCGGATGCAATTCCAGCTCTGAACACTAGGTGGACGAGAGAAAAGGTCAGCTAAAGACTTTAAATACCTGCAGAAGTGATGCATTAAAGAGCTGATACTACCAGATGTTCAACGTGGACGTGTAGATAACGTGCACTGCAAATACATTATTTATACATTATTTTTCACACTTACAACTAAGATTAGTAAACAATTCTACAAGGTACAAACTTGACTCTAATTAGATCGAATTTATTTTTGCTTTATACAGTAAATAATCAGATCATGTGACGTTCCTCGTCCTTCAGACCTGCAGTGTTGCTGTGCAGGTCTTCATGGTGTCTATACTTCAAACCAGCAGCGTGGCTGAGCGTGTCTGAAGTAAAACGAGTGCTGAAGTTTCAAACTGCCCTCTTCCTGCTTTAAGGCCCTCAGCAGGACTCTGCTCAGAGCCAGAGGAGCTCTGAGGGGAGGCTTTAAGCTCCTCAGGCTGCTAAGCTCCGACAGACTGGAGCTCCTCCGCAGCTTAGCATTCGGTGAAGCACTCAGGAAGATCTGACTATGAAAAGTTAAACACTTGGCCTGGGTTGGTCTAACTTGCAGCTGGCTATTTGGGCTGGATAGGAAAACATATCTGTAGGCGTGTCTCTGTTTCTGCTTGTGATGCTCTTTTTCACTTGAAGTGAGGAAGACTTTTTGAAAACAGATATTTTCCTTTTCTTTATCCATGACAAGAGGATCATCTGACCTGTGGTTCTGGAAATAATAATCACCTTCTAGCGGCTTTACAATCTGCAGCTTCTCAGGCAGGTAGGACCTGGCTGTGATGGAATATCCCGACCAGATGCTTCCAAAGGAGGGATGCGAGCAGAACGACAGCAGGCTCTCTGTGGGCGTCGCTGGGCCTCCGCTGCCTTCAATCCCTCCTTTCTCCTCCTCTTTCCCCAGGTAGGCCAGCTTTCTCTCCCTCTCTTCTTCGAAAAATCGTTTTTCTGAGAGGTAGTTATCGCGGCGTAAGGACAGGCGACGCAGAGCTGCCTCCAGGTCCCTGCTGCCTGGGGTCCCAGGCGTTCCAGGGGGGCGCTTGTTGGAGTCTTCTGACCTGAGGAAAGAGGCAGGCAGAAGAGAGAAAAGGAAACAAACTCTTTAGGTTTTGTTTTGCTGTCAAACAGCAAAAATGATCAATCTCTGCTGCCCGCACCCATCATCTGGACCCTCCAGGATGCTGCTTGTCCTGTTGTCCAGTATGATTCCACTTCCTGTTTCACTGCCGTAGATGGAGTTGGAGCGAGGCGTGCCGACCCTGCTGGAGCGCCCCGAGGTGAAGCAGGAGTTCTGATTGGAGCCGGGGATGTTCAGAGGGGACGGGGCTCCAGAGGAGCGCTGCTGACGCATCAGGTTCAGGTTTTTCACCGTCTGGAAAACTCGCTTTGGGTGCAGTCTGGCGAAAAAACACAAAAACAACATGAGACAACATTGAATCAAATAAGGATCATAAAATAAAATAAAAATGGTGATCAAGGAACAAATGATTGAAGGTTAGACATGAAAACTAAAGTTACCTCTGCTCCTCTACATCTGTATCGTCCATCTGAAGCTCTTTTCTCATTGTGCCCTCAATTTCTGCTGCAAGGGAGTCCTGAGAAAAGAAAATGAAACCATTTATTCTGTCGTTCTGGAGCTTGGACCTTAAATCAATTGTGGAAGAGTCTGATATAATAAGCAATCTGCAGACTGTTAAATTGCATAAAGCTGTGGAGGCTCATGCTCTGACCATCGGGAACAAGCCCGGGGTGCGGAAACGCCTCGGGGTGCTGAGAGGGAGAGTCTTATTCCTCAGGTTCTTCAGCTCCTCCTGAGCTTCATGGAGTATCTCCAAGCATTCTGCATACTTATCCTGCAGCTCACACAGCTTCACCAGGAGAAAGGAGAAAAATGAAGCAGTTTAACCCTTCCTTTCTTTTTTTTAAGTCCTCATTATTGGATGTCAGAGTCAGCGTAAACGTGTTCAAATTAGACTTAAAAACATCTCAAATCAAAGGCAAACAATGAACCAAAACAATTTACAACCAAATTTATTCAACATGTTTTAATCTAAAAATGTTGTAACTCTAAGGGTATAAACTATTTATAAAAAGCTATTTTTTAAAATGATATTTAGATAAAAGCAGATTTCCTTTTCAAACTGAACTCATTGTTTATCTTTTGAGAGATGTGCTGCTTAATTCCTATCAGAAACAAACATGTTGCTTGAAAGAAAATGATTTGATCACAATAAAAGTCCTTGTGTTACCTCGGCGGTGAGCTGTCTCTGGGCGTCCTTGGCTGCACCCAGATGCTGCGTCAGCTCTTCATTCTCCACTGCATACTGTGAACACCGAGGACAACACGGGACACGGTTGGCAGAAAGTCGGTATCTACTGCCATATTTGCTTATGGAACTTTTTTTTATTTTTCTTATTTAAGGCTTCCATACAAGCTTGGCCTTCTTCTGCAGGTCCACGATCTGAGAGAGGAGGTGTGTGATCTCCTCCTGCTGTCTGGAAGCATCTTCGCTCTTCCTGGCCAGTTCTTCAGCCAGCGAGGAGATCTGAAGGTTGGCAGCACCTGGCAGGGGTCAAAGGGGAAAGAATAAGAGCTGCCGGGTTATGGCCACTCGGATTTCAACAACGGACTAAGAAATGACTGAGATATAAGACTAAAAGAGATGAAACCCTCACGGAGCTCTTTGACGCAGTCGCTGACCAGCTGCTGCTCTTTCTCCTCATATGAGATGGTTTCAGTCTCCAGATGATTTGCCTGGGAGGATAAATATTAATAAATAACATTGTGGTCAACATGTTTATCTGTAATTATGTTCTAAAAAAATAATACAGGGTTTCATTTAATATATAGAGAATAAATCATTAAGTTTTGCAATAACATTTTGCACCTTAATGCGCTAAAACCTGAATGTTCATTTTTTTCTGTTTATGCTTGAATCCCTTTTTCACTGAAATCCACACAGAGTGGATATTTTCGACATAGTGTTACATAGATCCACACACAACGCTAATATTTGATCATTTGAAGTTTGATGCTCCTGAGCTTCAGGCTTTTTTGGTTTCAGTCAAAACTCTGATGGATATATAAAAAATATTTATTCAAAACGAAACTTTTTAACATAGTTTGGATTTTTTTTTTTGCAGTGAAAAATTTAAAAGCATTTGTGCCTAAACTTCAACCATGTGACCCAAACCCAGATAGAGTCGAGTTCATGCTAACCCGTCAGGATGCAGCAACAGCCTCGTCTCTGTGTTTCCATTCACCGTCAAATTGCACAAATTTAAATTAGGAAGATAAATTTGATAAATGGAAGCACTAAAAATGAAAAACAGCTCACATCTTTCTAAAAATGTTTTTGCGCTCTGATCAGGTGGTTTTTCTGTTGCATCTAAATGATCATATTTTGCAAAACTGCAATTTAAAGGACTGCAATTTTGGATCCATAAGGAGACCGAATATCTTCGGCTGAAATATGGATTCATCTCCTGTGTTTGTTACATCTGCAACTTTTCTGTTGTTTTCAAGAGAGATGCGGATCAACTTCTGAGCAAACATATTGACATGCAGTTTTAATTGTATTTCTTATTCAAGGGAAACACTAATTGTGGAAATCTGCATTTCTTTTGTGTTTTGTACACGTGTGTAATGGAAACACAGCCTTACATCTCCAATAAAGATGAAGCGCTCTGAAATCTATTCTTATCTCCACAGCTTCCTCCTAGACCTTCTGGAGAAATGTTGGATGTGAAAAAGAAAGCAAAGGATGCTTGTAGACTTTTTCTACCAAAGAAAAGTTTGAACAACTTTTAAACATGGTGGTGGCAGCATTGTGCCGAGTTTAGCTCTCAGAGGCATCGGAAAAAATAATAGAACTCCTCATATCTTAAGAGGCGTCTTTGAATTTTTTTGATCTCTTCTCAAAAGCTTCAACTTTTGTGAATCTGTGACTCTTTTTAGCCTTTATGTATTTTTCTTTTTTTTTTTTTTAATGTTCAAGTTCTTATGGTTAGTTTTTTCTTGATTGTCGCAGATTCAATGTTTTACAACTAAACCCGTGTTTTTGAGCTGCTGCCTCTTGTAAAAGACATCTTGCTTCAATCAAAAAGCTCAAAAACAAAAATAAAACTTAAAAAAGTTTTGTCTCTCACTGACTCAGCGTGTTTTATGTTTCTCCACGCAGCCAAACACTCAACTCATATACAAGAATGATTGACAGGCTGCAGGAACCAATGACAGCTGAGGAGGTCATGCAGTCGTTTGAATCAGGTGTGCTCCAACAGAGACAGGGCAGGGATGTAGGCAGAACTACATAAATGACCTTTTTAGCAGCAGAGCTTAGTTTATACGAACCACGGATCGCAGTGATTTGTTCTCCTCTTCCAAATCTTTGAGTTTCTTCTGCAGCGAATCCAGGGGAAAGAAAGTTGGGGTCGATACATTAGGTTCACTCTGACGCACCCTGTAAACACACCGATTGTTTAATGTTTATTTTAATATGCCAAAATATATATGATCTAATGAAGCTTCTCATAAACAAGCTTGTTTCTTTTATTCAAAAGCTATTAGCTCTTCTGATCCGACTGATGGATGATGTCATGAGACTAAAAGGAGGCTTACGGTGTGGAGATGTTGGACTCCCCCTCGCTTTCCTCAGCAGCGTTTGTGTAGAACTGCAGCAACTCATCCTTCATGGAGAGGTCGTGACGTAGCTGAGACACCTGGATGTGAACATGTAGAAAAATGCTGAACAAAGACGCTGAAGGGAAAAAACAAACAAGCAGATTTGGAGTAAATACTGAGGCTAACATTGGCGCTCTCCCTGAAAACACAGAAGGCAGTAACCTACGTCACCAGAAGAAACATAGTAAAACAAAATAACCACCAAGATTCAAGCAAAAAAAAAAAAAAAAAGGCTGCATGTTGTATCCATAACATGACTCAAAGTAAAATACTCATAAGAGTAAAACACTGAAGAGAAAACCGTTTGATCTGTTAACATAAGATCTAAGGCTATAGAAGCTCTAAAAAAAGCTGCGTACGAACCTCCTCCCGTATGTGCTCCACCTGCTCCTCCAGCAGTTCGTTCCTGTCACTCAGAGCTTTGTTCTTCTTCAGCAGCGACTGTCCGATGCGAGCCGCCAACTCCAGGTCCCGCTCTTTCTGCTCAAATGAAACAAACCCGTTTTTTTACACATGACTACAGATTGTCCATAAAAACCCTGGAAAGCATTTAATGTCACATGTAACATGTTTAAAAGAAACCCCCAAACCCAAGTGAGTTGGATAAACTATATCACAGAAAAACAGAACAGTTAAAGCAGAATACAGACATTGTTTTCACTTTGAAGAGGAGCAAATGTCAAAAACTGAAGTTAAAAAATATGAACTCTGATTGACTTTAAACGTTAAACTTTAAATAATTGGACATGATGTTCTTCCATTTTTAAAATAATAAAAAAAAAACATTAAAGATTTCTAACCAATGTTAATGTATCCAGAGGTGAAAAAAATGGCACCTTAGAGAATAATATGTTTTAGCAAAAATAAATGCAGCCATAGTTAGTGCTGCTTTAATAATGTATTCTTCCTGTTGAATAAAAATCTAATGGTTGGAATTTTCTACATTTGTTGCCAAACTACAACAATAAGAAAACCTTTTATCTTGTGACTTTTTTCCAAATACATGCTAACAGTGGGAAGGCCAATAACTGCAGCACTGTTGGAGGAAATGATGAACAAACATAGCGGTGGAGCAGAAGAAGCTGCTCTTAGTCAACCCTGTACAAACATAAAGGGTCTAGTCACCTCTGGAAACCAGGCTGGGCCTGCTAACAACAAACACTTTGATTCTTGGCAGTAAAAACTGTTTGTCACACAAAGGCAACGTGGAAATGAAGAACACAAAGCAGCAGTTATAGTAACACCAGAGAGAAAAACCTGCACTCCAATCTGTCAGTCAAACCTCCAGCTTAATTTGATACTGAAACCATTCAGTGTCCAGACACCTTTGTCTCCTGGTGTCCTACTTTATGCTCTTTTTTGTCTGATAGTAACAGGTGGTGAATTACAATAAAACAACAATTCATCATCATTTAGGTTTACTAAAAATCCTTTTATAAACCAAGGCATCGGATTCCTACTCAACTGCTTTAAAATCCCCCTAAAATGTTGTCCTTTATCAGAGTCTGCTTTCAGCACTGACCTCTTCCAGTAGTCTGGTGACGGCATCGACGTCGCTGTAGGTCTTTGTCATCTGGCCCACTCTGTCAGCACACAACACTGCGGGGACAGAAACACAAAGGAAACGGTTTAGAGCTAAAAAAAAAAACAAACGACAGAGTAATGAGGAATAACTGCTATTAGCAACTGACATTTAAAGTGACCATTAAAAATATGACCCTCTGGATTTTGGCCTCAAATCAAACAACAACGCAGAAAGCTTCACTTAATCCCCACTCAGGGATGAAGCCTTTCAGCAGCGTTTACCCTTCTGGACTTTTTGAACATCGAGTCACGTTTCCAACTAGAAGCTTTATTGCATTTTATTCAAATTTTCTGTTATAGGAAACGAAAAAAAACAGTAAATAGATTCAGGTAGTGGTTTCGTTCAGAGTTGGGACCGAAACCAACCAGGCCTTTATGTAGGAGCGCCAAAACAAATCAACCTTTGAAATGAAGCCATAAACGGTTTACAGTCTGTCAAAAGTCAAGAAGGAATCACAGCAAATGTTTGGAAGAAGGTCCTCTGAACAGATAAGGAGAACATTGAATGTTTGAAGGTAAACTATTATGCTGAGGCAGTAGCTGTTCCTCAGCAGGGATGGGGGGGAGCCAACAATGCACTCCTGGTTCGCTTAAAGCCTCTCATCTCAAAAACCTCAAATACAGCAGAAAACAGCCCTTAAGGTTCACAAGAAGTTTGGAAGTTAAAATAGAAATAAAAGTCATTAGAGCTGCTGATAAAATTATATGGAGGCCTTGACCCGCATAGCGTGATCAGCAGAGGTGTTTCCACTATTTACCCTGGCTGATAGAAGTGGGTGGAGTTCCTCACTTTCTTCCATCCTACTTTAAATTGCACTTCATATAACTTTGCATAGGAAAGCAGCTCATCATTTCCAAATATTATAATCAACATATAAACACATTAGCTGCTCCCTTTATGTATTTTTGCCTCTTCTAATTAGAAGAATGTGCATCAACAACATAGAAAAATGTAAAAATCACCCTTATCAACAGCATTCTGTCATTTAACCCAACTAAAGATTCAGAAAATATCAGTGCATGACCTTGTTTAGTGAAGAGTATAAAGTTCCTTCATTTTCTGTTTTTAATTTCTTTAGACTGGCCAGGAAATTTACCATCATGCCCGTCTTTTCCTCAGCCCAGCATACAAATCCAAGAGCCAAAGAAATTTGATTATTTCAGATACCATCAAGGTTTATCTTTAGTCAAAAGGGAAAAGAATTTCATGCAAGGAATATACAAAACAGTCAGAAAGAATGCAAAAGAGCCGGCTAATGCAAAGCACCCATTTTATTATCCACACTTATGCAACTGAATGGCTGCCAGAAACCAGATCTACAGAACCCTGCAGGTGTGTCCACCCCCTGAGCTACTCCCAAATCTGACCATCTTTGAACTTTGAACTTAATGCTGTAGAACGGCCTAGTCAAAGTCCAGACATGCATTTAATCGCTTCAGAAACTGTTGATAATCTGCACAGCTCTACCTGCACCTATAGGCTTTTCTACAAAGACCAGGGGGAGCTTAACATGCATGCAACACTTTGTGAGATTTTCTCTCCTTTTTAATAAAACAATAAGAAATTTTTGTCCTTTTCACCAACATATGTTGGTCTATCCAATTTGAGCTTGATAACATGCACTGAAATCGGTGTACAAGCTTGAAAGTTTGGAACATCCGTATTTAACAGCAGTTTCTAAGATTAACGTCTGGGTTTTTTATTATTTGTTTTTAACCCGCTGTTGACTTAATGATAGATTAACAATCTCAACCAACAAACGCAAAGATTATTGAAAGCACAACTTTATAAAACCTTAGGAAGTTTATCAAATGCAAGGACTCTAAAGCCTTTCATAATGTCATCAGTCATTTAACATGCCAACGGTGGTACGCTACACTGCAGCCACAGCCACCTGTGGCTGGCTGACAGTGGGGAGGCTGTCATACTATCGACCCTCTGATCACCGGCAGTGTACAAGGCAAGTCAGGTGTCTTGCCAAAGGAAACAACGCCAGAGAAAGATAGAGTGGGGGCTCAAACCAGCAACCCACCAATCACAGCACGAAGCCCTACATCCTTAGTGGTACTTAAAGTGCTTCCCCTGAACTCAAGTTTAAACCGCCTCTAACATGCTGACCACCAGCTGACAGATCAGCCGTTTAGAGTCCTTCATAACCTGGAAACTCCACGGGGCCTTCAAAGGCTGCTCTCTGCTGACAGGGCAGATGTTTGAAGGGTGCAGGGAGGGCGGGTGGTCCACGTTTTACTAGCGATAACACAAGGTTCTCATATAGACAGGTTGCTCACATAAATGTGCTAAGAAGGATGTAAATGGGTTTAAAAACGGTTTCTGCTGTTAAGCATAACATTCAGTCTCCATCTTCATTTTAGCACAATTTTGACAACTTTCAGCGTAACAAGCTGTTTGCTAGAGAAGCTGCATCTAGTTCCTCTGCTCCACTTATCAGGAACGAACTTCCAGAACGCTGTAAAAGTGCTGAAGCCCGAGTTCTTTTAAGTCAAAGTTAAAAACCCATTTTTTTTAGAGCTGCCTTTGACTGTTGAAGTTAAACTGATAATGGAGGTGTAATTAGTTTAAAGTTTTGCTCCAACTGTTTCTGTTTGTTTTACTACCTGCTTGTATCATACTTTAATCTTCATTTGCTTTGATTTTTGATTTAAACGCTAATGACTGATTGCATCTAGACTAGAATAAATACTTTGAAAGCTTTTCTATCTGCTTGTATCAAATTTGTTAAAGAAAAAAAAATGAAGAGTGACTCCGACAGACCATGATTAAACCTCAAAGCCAGCGTCACAGGAAACACATCTGATATTAACAAACCATTATAAAAATAAAGCGAGACTATGACTCTGAATCTTTTTGCTAACAGCAGCACCAATTAAACCCGAGGAAGAACAGAAACATACAAACAAACGTACTGCAGCCCAGGGTACGCCCATATGCTCGCCAAACCACAACATTTGTCTTCATTTGCTATCTGGCGTGGAAGCGTGGAAGGACAGGGTGCAGCCTGTTTACCTGTCATTCTTTATATTTGTGTACAAAGAACATGCCGGCTCATTTCCATGGCGATACTCCTCCCAGGTCAAATGACTAAAGTAAAATACACTGAGATAATGAAACCTAAAGCCTTCTATACCAAGAGGAAATATTGATACTGTACTGATTAACCTTTTTAGGGATGAATAAACTCCAGAGAAAGGCCAGTGAGGTCAACTGTTAATTAAAGGTTTACAAGTTGAATGATTGCGAGTTATAAGAATTTTCTAATTCATTCACAGATTCATAAAATCTCTTATTATTCCAATCAATGCCATATATAACCCAGTAGGATATAAAAAAAAACAAATCACTTCCTTATTGAATCTTAGTTACTGTCTTTTTCAACCTACAGCAACAAAAACGTCAAAATGCAGCAACACTAAGATTGATCAACTAAATTTCTATTAAAAAAAGGAAAGATCCGTTCTTTTTTTCCCTCCAACAGATGATTTCTGAGTTTCTGTTGCTGTCTTTTCTACTGATTCTAATTTCTTTCAATAGCAAATTATTTTTTGAAGAGAGAAAATTTGTAGCGGGTTTCTTGACAACAGGGAGGATTGTCAAAATGAAACAAAAATAAAACGGAAGACTCTTAATAAATGTATTAAAGAACATTTTCCATAGTTTTCTAATTTTCATTTAACTTAAAAGGTGAAAAATGTCACAAGTCTTGACTTTGACTCTTTTAAAATATATATTACTTGGTTAATTTGATCACAAATGGGAAAAACTGTCCAATTTTATTTCAGCTCTAAACAGAAGCACGTTTGTATGCTGATGCAAGTTGCAAGAAGGCTGATGGAGCCTGCAGCATAGAGTTACAGCAACTGTCAGGAGGAAACTGTGAAGCATCCCACAGGAAGGGGCTCCTTAGGAATTTAACCAACAACAGGGGTTTTTCCTCAGACATTAGTCACTAAATGCATCTGGGTAGGCAGCTATTTGAACAGTGATTGTAATATTAAGTACAGAATCTGAACGGTCATTCAGGAGAGGAGTGAACTGTGCTGTAAAGAGGATTCCCTCTAAAAGGTTAGGAGTATAACTTAGTGATCGTAACTCCTGATGATCACAGAGTCTCTACAGAGCCCCCAAAAGGGCCGACAACTACCTTCACAAAGAATCTGCTGCTCTTGGTCCCTTTCTTCACTCTCCTCATCCTGTTTGTATCTTCCACGCCTGGAGAAAAAGACCATTTCCACCTCTTCCTCATCTTCCTCTTCATCCTCCCCCTGCCTGGTGCTTTCATGAATGGGGGAACAAACGTATTCCTCGTCCTGATCCTCCATGACATGCAGAGTGCCGTCCTCCTCTCCTGGCTCTACAGCCGACCAGTCATCCGAGATAAAGCCACGTCTCCTACCTGGGCCCGGTACATGGCTGCAGGTGTGTTGTTTGACAGAGAGGCCTTTGCGGTTCCCTGTTAGAACGCATGGCTCTCCGACAGGAGAGTCTTGCGTGTGTGTTTGTGATACCGGGTCAGATCAGCTGTATAAATATGTAGCAGTGTGAGTATCAGCTGTCCCCTATTGCAGGTCGCTGAGACTACCAGACAAGTCAACTCCTCCTCCCCTCGGCTCTGACTGGTCAGTCTGTGGTCTGCTCTAGTTCAGCAGAGACACGGGGGAGAGAGGCAAACTTAGTTTGGCAGATTAAATCAACAGATGAAGGGATTTAAAGAGCATCATTCACAACCCTTTAATCCACAGCTGTTTAACGGAAAGCGTTATTTAAATGGTTGTAACTAAAGACGTAAAGGTGAACGCTGTAAAATCCAGGTTCTTGCTTAAGCTAAAGTTCTTTCTCCACCCCTCTCAGGTGATAACACCTTGGTACAGTCCTACCCAACCTCTATGGTGACACAGGAGCAGGGCAAACAGACACCTGTTTCCAGGGCGTGGCCGAACACACCAGCTCCCAACAGGTGAATGGCTTTAAATGCAGACTCATAGAAATGTTTTTCACTCTGTGTGTTGTGATAAAATGGAGCATTTCTTAATCTAAAAGGATGCATTCCTTTCACATGAAGTCATGATGCTTTCTTTTAAGAACAGGTTCAGGCAGACAATAACCTCTGTCCCTCAGCCTGGTTCTTCCAGTTTGATTCCTGTTAAAAGGGGACTGTGTCGGCCCTGCCCCCCGTACACACTTAAAAGGTTCATATTTGACAAAAAATTAATTCAAACACATTAATAACAGGCTTAAGGTAAGCATATTGCTTCATGTTCAGAAGTAGCATTTTAGAAGAGGCTGATTCCAGCAGAACATTTGAAACCATCTGCAGTAAACATAAAATATCCTGTGGCTGAATTCAATTAAGATGCCTGCTGGGGGTAAA
>JAUZNJ010028355.1:0-16149 GCA_034780135.1 Jordanella pulchra
CTTAAGTAGCAGGGTCTCCTGATGAGCTGAAGATCCTCAGGTGTGCAGAGGGCTCCAGCCCAGGAGACCCACGGCGCACTCTGCTGGAGGAAAGGTGGCAGACAGGCTCCGGATCTCAACAAACAGGTTCGATTCCGGCTTGTGGTTCTTTCCTGTATGTTTCTCCCCCTCTCTCATACCCCCTTTCCTGTCAACCTACTGTCTGAAAACAAACCAGTAGTGCTGTAAAAACTTTAAAAAAAAAAAGTAAAAATGAAAATATTCCTGCTCCATATCAGTGCCAATTAATATATTGATTTAGTTCCAATTGAAGAGCTCTAAATATCTTTATCGTCTTGATGGTTAAAGGAACAAGAGATATATTGTATGATCTTTGTTAGCATAAACATAACAATGGCATTAGCAGTTATGGTCTAGAATTAGGAGATATAGTCTCCGAATAGTCTTATAATGACAATAAGAAGCAACCAGCATGGCCTCAGTGAAGCCACATTACAAGAACTCCTCTGCTGAAGGAAAATAGTTTGGTACCTTAACCAGAGTTAGCAGCAAAACCTTAGAATCAGATGTAGGAGTTATAAACTGTTCTTGCAAAGTTCAATAAGAAAATTGTTTAGTGGATTTTTTCTCACTTTTACTTGAACATTAAAATGTCCATTCATATGGCTTTTTAGATAAATCAGTGCAATGTAACCCCTATTTATATATCTTTTTCATAGTTTTCTGTTAATAGCTCTCCAGAAGCAGAGATCACAGATTTCCCAGCTGCTGCTTCAGATGCAGGATGCTGGATACTTAATACTCAAAACATGATGCTTCCAACTCTGAAAGTGCTTCAAGGCTTGTGGCGCCTGATGTCCACTTATACTGCTGGACCTCTCAGCGCCACTGTTTCACTGAGACTTTGTACATAAACCAGATCTCCTGATGCTCAAAGAAGTTTGTTATGAATGCAACTTCAAGTTTTAGCCCTCTAAAAGAATTGATTTGAACATTTTCTCCATATCTTACTCAAAATACCTCTTTTAACTCAAAGTTGAATAAAACCAACTCGCTTTGAAGAAAATGTTCCTAACTTTAAAAAAATATTTTTTTTCCCTGGATGCTGGCTTCTGCTTAAAAATGAAACATGAACGGTCGATTTTTTTCGGCATTTTATATAAAAGTTGACCTAACTAACCGAATAACAGTTATTATAACAAGTTAATAATGTTTCTTTGTGATTAAAGAACTGTGACAATGATATACTAACAGCAAAACACATGCTGCTTATCCTTCAGCAATGCTCTTGGTTAGGTGTTAGCTGCTGTTGTGGATGTTGTATCAGGCTTTTCCTCTGATGTTTATTAGGAAGTAAAAAAAAAAAGAAGCTAAGGAATAAAAAAATAAATGTTATTTATTTTTACAAAGATGATTCATAGCTGTTCTCAGTTAGTGGGAATTTTCCTTAAGTAGGAATCAAGCACCTGAACGTGATAACAGCATTAGCTCTTAGCTTATAATTAGTCATTAATTCATATATAAAATTGAGATAATTTTAGATTTTTGCGGTCCAACACATTTTACAGATACATATGCTATTATTTAGCTTTTTTTCATTTTCTATGTAAAAAAATTATGAAACAAGTTTAACACATAATCCTTCATTCCAAAAAGGATACATCTACATTTCGTTTAATTTCATTTTTCTAAAATTCACTTCTTCCACTGTTAATATTTCTATTACTTTTCTGGAGCTTTTTGTGAAGTATCAAAACAAACCATTCAACAGTCTAAATATGTATGAATAAGCTATATTTGCTAAAACATATTAACTCTTTTCTTCTTGCTGTCCTCTAATCATCTAAACTGTATCCTGTGCTGACATTTGTATGCACAGAGCAGATCTTAAAAAAGGTGCAAAGCGATTTGTGTTTGCAATTCAACAGGCAGTGTGTGCAAACCTTTTTTTGTGTCTGCTTTCATCAGTATGCAGATCATATGCTAATAAACAGTCTGCAAAAAAAACAATTGGTGAAGGATAAGCAAATGTAACCATTAACCACTTGCAAACACACAAAAATATCTGAATGACTGATGGGTCGAAAGTGCTACTCATATTTTCTTCTCCCCTGATTTACTAAAACATAACTGTGCATGAATTGCATCTTTTGAATTTTTATGGTATTTATGTTTAAATTTTGTTTTACAATTCTTTGTAGCACTTGGAGATAGGCTACCTAGGTATAGTGCTCTATACGTAACTATTATTTAGTATTATAATTATAATTTTTTAATAATTATTATGATTATTACCTCCCACTAAATGGCTTAGAACCTCATCTTTCTTTTAGGGTCACTCTCCACTGCTCATTTAATTATGCGGAATCAAACCAGTTTTCCCGCCTTAACATTTGCCCAGAAATTTTTGTAGATCAGCTGCAAAACTTGGCTTATTAAACGTACCAAAACAATTTGCATGTGCAATTTAGAGGCTGTTATTTGAAATATTTCAAGATTAGACCCATAGTATAATGTGCTCATATTCTAGGCATTAACTAATTTGCAATCCTGTCCTCTTGGATTTCCCCAACACAGACTCCACCACCTGTTGGGTCCAGTCAAGCTTACTGGAGGGTGACCAAACACCTGCAGAGTTCAGACCTCACTATCACTCATCATATTTTCCCCAAACCTAAACTTTTCCATCCTAACTCTTGTATAACTCCTTCCTTTCTCTCACAGTTCAGTGTTGCTAAAGTGTTTATAGCACTTTAACCTGTTCATATTCTGTCATTTTACTAACAAACTATATCGAGGTAGTTTTATTTGTCGTTGCCGTTGATGATGGTTGTGTGATGCTTTTAAAAAAAAGTTTACAGATAAAGTTCAGAGAAGTGTGGCATTTCATGTATTGTCAGAAATAATACCAAGTCACACTTTCTATACCAAGTTTAAAAAAGGTGAATCAGTGTGGTTCCTTTCCTCTGGTGCCAAGACTCTTTCACTTCTCATATTTCAGTTCATCATCTGTAGTTACTACTATACTGCACTCTGGATATTTCAGCTCCTGCTTTAAGCATGGACTAATCTTGTGGTGAATTAGAAGGTACAGGGCATGTAATTACCTCTTTCCACTCCTCTGAGGCAAGTTATTTCAGACTCGGGTTGAGAACAGTTTGGTTAAGATATTAGGAAAAGGAGCTTGTTAGCAATTTAACTTTATTTTCCTTAAACCTGAAACATGGATTTGTCTCTTCCTCGGTGTCTCTTCTCTTTGGGCGATGTTTAAAACAAAAAGAACGACGGCTTTAATTGTGTATCTGAATATCGGCTAAATGTGTAACTGAATAATTTTCCTAAAATCACTGAAAGGGAGAAACAGATTAAAGCTCTTTCTGCACTTTTGTGTCTTTCTAAAGCAAAACTTTCTAACAGTCGTTTTATTATATCATCTATTATTACCTGTTTATCAGAATCAATTTTGATTATTTACATTACAGTTATAATCCCTGAAATCCCTTTAAGCACATTTTTTAGCCGTATTTCAACATAACAACTCAAACAAGCTGCTGCCTTGTATGCCATTACAAGGAGGAAAGAGGAAGAGAAGTCAGAGGCTGATAACGAAGCCCCATTTGAAAAAATGCTATTTTGTTTTCCTTTAATTTAAAACTAATCTTAAAAGACAGGTTTGTTTATTATTTAATCTCTAAAATTATTTCACAGTATCCTATAGAAACGTCTATAGAAGATATGCTAAAGCTACAGTGTTTGCTAAATGAGAACATCTTCTGCTGTTATCTTGTTGGTAAGTGTACTGATTGGAGAGTCCGGCTGTTCTTCTTTTTAAACTTGGAACAAGAACATAGTGAGGTTGGTACTGATAATAGTCAAAAATCCAAGTTCCAGCTGTAGAGGTAGAGAGATAGCAGTGATTGTCACGCTGAACAGACTGGAGTGAAAGATACCCGATGCAATGTAGCACTAAAGGATGCCACGGATCAGGCATTATTTGGCTGATTTCAGGGATGTTGGAGCAACACAACACCTGGGATAGATGTGAAGCAATTGTCATTGGAGTTTACCCTCTATATGGATTGAGTTAGAAAAATTGATGTTAATGAGGATTGTAAAATGATTCATCATTTGTTCTCTTGGAGCTGTTGAAGGGGGCACAGCTAGGAGGTTCTGAACAGCATCCTCCTCCCGTCTCCTAGCTTCCACAGCTAGCCCCAGCCACCCGTGCCTCCTTCCTGCTCTAGTGCATTCTCTGCCCACCATCCTCATCCACTGTCTTCCGTTAGCTCCAGATCGGGGCACGGCTTGGCACCCATGCCCACTCTGGTATATCTCTGCCGGGATTCTTGCACTGATCTCCCACTGGTCCTGTCTTTGATCCAGAAAACTGCCTCACCTTACCTCTATTGTCTGAGCAATTCTCCCTTAAAGTGGGATAGTTTCAAGTCCTGATCAGAGATGCACAGTGGAAAGTGACTGTGATCCACCTGCAGCAACCTGCAGAACTAGGAGTATCTCTAGAGGATCAGGTAGACTCATGCATGCCAGCGCTGCTGTTCGGCTTTCCTTGACCTTTTACTCTATGTCCTCCAGAAGCGCCATGACTCGCTTGGTAAAATCTTTAGTTAAAATGCTTGTTTGAAATCAGCGGGCAGCAGATAGAAGCTCCTTCTAATTGATGATGTGGTGAGGTGACAGGAGTGGAGCTTGTCACCCACCATGAGAAGTGCTGCCGATGTATCACATGAGGAAGGATACTTGACTGTGGTGATTTTGTTGCTTTGGTGTGAACATACAGTTCCTTTAGTAGTTAACTGGTGTTTGCAATGCTTTGAGCTAGAGGTTTTCTGTGTTTTTCCAACTGCATTTATCAAATATTGATAATCCAAAGACTGACTTCATAAAAAAACTTGTCTTTTTGGTTTTTTATATGCTTTTACACAATATTACCTAAAGGATTTAGTTGTTTTTCATATTCTTAATATATCAATGAATACTGTAATTTAGAATATTCCCAAAGTCGCCACTCTCTAATGTTTGTTTAGTACGTTAGCTAATGTTGTTTCTAATCATTCATATCAATTCTTCTATCAACCTGTCAGCTTTTTTTCCCTCAAATGTTTATAATGTCCACTGGGAAGAATATATTAAATCAAAACTAAAGTTTGAGCAACTTGAATCACAGTGATTGTTTGTTTTGTTTTTTTTTAACATAAAATGTGATTGAGTTGTTTTTCAAACATATTCTCTGAAAAATGGAGCTGAAACCAAAGTCTGACATAAAATCTACTGAGTTGAACAGCCCAGCATCAAGCTGACCCGGAAAGTAGGAACAATCATGCACTTAAATGCGTGTGGATTTTCTGGGTAAGGCAGTGCAAACCTTACATCAGCTTGTGTGAAGAAAGTATAAAATGTGAAAGAGCAATGGTAATTTTTATGAGATATTCTGTTTATGAAATTGTCAAGATCTTCTCAAAATAATTGCCAGAAAGTAGGATTTTTAAGTCTGTGCCTGTTCTTATGAATGTCATAAAACAAATCTAACAGCTCTACATCACATTTAGGTTGTTTGTGTATGCCTTACAAAAAACTGGGCACAGATGTCTTATAATGATCACTTACTTGTACCATTCAGAAGAGAACTACAGATAAGTCCTAAAAAGGATTCTTATTGACACGAGGGAGCCTTTCATGCACCTTGGGTTAATATTTCTTAAATAGCCATAAGGTCCTACATAAATCTGAGTTGAATGAAGCAAATATATATTTGGCTTGAGAATATTTTATAAGAAATAATAAACATAAAATGACTAACATGATTCTGTTGGCTTTTTTAAAAGTTCTGTATCATGCTTTCTTTCAGCCTTTACATCACACGTGTCAGAGTGGTTCCAGAAAGGGCCGTGTGGCTGCTGGTTTTCTTTCCAACCAAGCAGTAGCACACCAGACTTCATTCATCTCATCAAGTCAGTCTAGTCTTAGCCTGATGACTTGATGAGATGAATGGAGTTTGGTGTGCTATTGCTTGGGTGGAAAGAAAACCAGCAGCCACACGGCCCTTTCTGGAACCACTCTGACACCCCTGCTTTACATGGTCAACTTAGAACAGGAAAATGGTAAAATATTACCTCTGGCACAATGGAGGATTCATTTGTTTTTAAACATCACTTATTTTCTTCCAACCTGGAAGAAAAACACTTGCGTTCACTGCAACATTACCTCACCCACTGTGGGTGCCACCAATTTCGTCACGTCACCCTTGAGGTGCTACATCATGATATTAAACCACTTCTGTTGGTTAGATATGATAAAAAAAAAAGCAGAGAGAATATAAATTAAGGGACTGAACTAAAAAATGGAACATAATTGGGTAATGGATAAAGGTGGAATCAGAATGATGAAAAGTGGTCTTTATGTCCCCCAGAAGCATAAGGCTATAGCTTCATAACTATACTGTAGAGATAACTCAGGATAACCTGAGAAACTCCAACTATAAGTTTGAAGAGTCAGTTAAATTCAACAGGATCTGGGTAGCAATGTAAAAATGTTTATGTTGTTTAATTGACCTTTTTATATTTGTCTTTTTCTATTTAAAAGTGTCTTGAGAGATATTGTGAATTGGTGCTTTATAAAACAACTGAACTAAGTTAATCATAGTACTGAAAGATACATTATCTCAAAAGATGTTCAGGTAAAGGTCAAACTAAAGGAAACAGTTAATCCTTTGCAATTCTCCCAAACAGTCAGTTAATCATTGGGTAAAAAAGAGCTCCAGTCAGTCAGTCACCCGGCCACTTGCTCGGTCTTGCTGCCCAGTTTACAACAGCCAATGATAAAACATGAGCAGTCACTTCTGTCTGACACACTCCGGAGTTGCGATGACGTTACCACAGCAGAGCTGTACAGCGCCGCCATGACAAGCTACTTTATCATTTGTTAACAGGAGGTAGAGTTTGTGTGTGTTTGGTTTGGAGGAAGTGATGAAGCAATTCCAGGTGGTCGTATGCTCGGCTAAATGTGTGTGTGCTACAGTGTGCAACAGAGACAGACGTGAGTGTGCACGAGAGCTGACAGAAGCGTCCACATTGACAGCCTCTGTAATGGAGGAGAAGGCAATTTGTTAGACAGATCCTCCTCTGCGGCCGCCTGCACGTCTCCCTCCGTTCATCCTTCTCCCCATCGCTCTGCCTTCATCGCATGTCCTGTAAATCTTCCTCAAGCACTCTTTCTTTCCCACTTACCCTCCATCGCCCACCATCGCTCCTGTCTAATGTTCCTGCTCCTCCATCCCTCTCTTCTACCCCCTTTTGCTCAGCTCAGGGCCTCATCCATCAGGCCTAATGATTAAGCTTCTGCCCGGCTCATCTGAGGCCCAACTTCATATTTCCCAGAGCTGAGATCAGACGGTAGTGGAGCAGCAGTCGAGCGTGCTTTAGCTGCGATGGAAGCTGCCATATATTTATCCTTCCTTACGCTATCTGAACCTGACATAAACAGAATCTGGAACAACCGTAATAATATAAGACATGTTGAAGAAAATTGTGAGGGTTTTGTCAGTTTCTTTTGTTGACTGACTAAATTCTGCTGTTGTTATTCTCAATATTTCTTCTTGTTGTCTTCTATCCTCCTAACATAAAACATGTTGCATTGTATTGGACATAATGCAGACAAATTTTATCTTTGTTTAGCAGGAAGAGTTTTTCAGAAATGTATCCTCTATGACTGTAGGCAAGTACTTAATTGTTATCCCTTACCGGTGCTGCTGTAATTAAGAACACATTCTTTGTGGGAGAGTTAAAGGTATTCTTAGTTTTTTATTCAATCTTCTTATTCTAACATCTTCAGCCAGTTATTATTGGGCTGTAGGATTCCTTCTGATGTCCTTCTCATTCTTAGCCCAGTGCTCCTCCTTTCCTGTTTATCACCCTGAGTCCTGCTCTGGGAACTCGGTAGGTCTGCTTTAGTGTCTCATGTACGGTGCTGTTCTGTGCTGCTCTTTTTCTTCCCTCTCTTCCCCCTCCATGGTTTTTGTGACAGACATGGTGACATGGTGATTTCTAGAAAATGAAACACTGGGTTGCTTTGAGGGTCTTGTTATGTTTGATAAGTTTATATAAAGGTTTTTTTTTTTTTACTTTGGTTAGGTTAATTTTTACTTCCTCCCGCTCCCGTCTGACAACGTTTACTTGTAACCCACAGGATTCATCCTGGAATCATGTTACTCAAAAAATGTCCTCCCCTAGTTGAAACGTAGATTGACCAGCAGATTATGTTCGTTTAGCTAAACCATCTCTTCACCACATCTGATCAATGCTCCAGTCTGTTTGTTGATTTCCCACTCCATCATCCCCTGCTTATAAACATGCTCCAAAGATACCTAAATTCCTCCACTCATTTCCAACCTTTAGAGGTTCAGATAATTCATATAGAAAAGATTGTGGGTTTACTGAAGTTTCAAAAGTAGAATTGCAAACAGTTTTCATGCTCCTCTCCTGGGGATTCGACTTCTAGAGGCAGAAAGTCTGTCTGCTTTTAAGGCTTATTTACAATGGTATAGGTGATCCTGAGCATTGTCCTTTGCTTCTCTACACCTATCAGAAATCACTAGCATGTGATTGAAATATTTCTTTATCATCGTTTAACATAACTGTTTAGGGATTGGGTCTTCTTAACACTTTTAAAACTTAAGCTATAACCTAATAATGTCGACTTTGAAGCT
The DNA here is from genome assembly GCA_034780135.1 of Jordanella pulchra. Taxonomy (NCBI): domain Eukaryota; kingdom Metazoa; phylum Chordata; class Actinopteri; order Cyprinodontiformes; family Cyprinodontidae; genus Jordanella; species Jordanella pulchra. The sequence goes on from JAUZNJ010028355.1 coordinate 8,723, forward strand.
TAGTCTTCTTTATTATTCACCATCGTCCTGTTTTCTTCTTTTCTCTCAGTCAGTAAGTCGGTAAAGTGCACAGCCCAATCTGGCAGGAGAATGCAGTCTGATGTTGGCTCTGTCTCCTTCGATCGCTCCACATCTCTCTCAACCTCTTTTTTTATTTGTGTTTTTAACTCTCTTGAACTATTGTTGACTTAAAAATAACATCTATATCATAATAGAAGATATCAAATGCAGATCTACCTCTGTTTAATCAATGTATTTAATTGATCTGGCTTTTTGCAAACATTAAGAAAGATCTGTTTTCTTCATCTTACTGGCCTTTTACAAAATACCATTTCCACCCAACCACTGTATTAAATCCCTGCACCCAACCAACCAGGGGCTTGCAATTTAAAAAAAAAACATGTTTCATGGATCAAAGCTTAATTAAAGCTTGGAGTCAGAATGGCCAATCTTCTTCTACAGCTGTTTGTACATAAACCTGAGAATGAGTTTAGTTCCACAAACTGTGTTTATTTTTGATAGAAAATGTGGTTTAAGTTATTATTTGCCTTCTATAGGCTTTTCAGAAAATATTGCTTAAAATTGCTGTTATGATTTTTTGTCCCATCATCCCAAACCAAAACATAAATAAAATATCTGCTGATAGGCCTAGTTTAAACTGAGCTTTTTTATTGTTTTAAAAGGTTATATAGTTTCATGAATGTGATGGTTGCGGTGCATTTAGGTGCACAGATTAGATCTACCTGACATCATCTGATAAAGACTGTAAATGATTCAAGGTGACCTCCTGGCCTGCTCTCCAGTCAGCCTGTGCAGATACAGCCGGGAGTGAGGAAGGCTGATAAGAGGGACATCTTTCTCTAAGTGCAGTCAGTTGGTACTTCTGTGATATAGTGGAGTATAACTGCAGTATAACTTATGTAGAAGCAAGCATAACAGAACATTTAGAAAATGTGTTTCAGTTTTTCTCATTTCAGCCTTTAATATAGTTTTTGAAATTTGGAAAGATGTTCCTCACGCTATGTCCTGTCATGTTTGCTTTGGGTTTGTTATTCTCTATCATGCTATTATTCAGATGTAAGTAGATATCTTTGGATTGTTTGGTGTGGTCTTTTGTAGTGCTGATTATTGGTCTCTCCTTTTTAGGACCTGTTCTCTTTTCCAACCTGCACTCACTGTGTAATCATCTTACCCAGAGGAGTTTCATTTAGATGTGGTCAGATCCTCCTGTTAGGTTGCTCATATTCATATTTTTTGGTGCACTTCTCTCTGCTAATTAATTCACACTTTTATTTATTTTTTTTTTTCTGCTTGGTTTGTTGTGTTTATTTTTAACTCCACATTTGATTATGCATTGATCTAAACTAGGGCTGAAACTTTAAACCTGTTAAGCTCTGTAATTTAACTATAAAGACAGTATGGCGTTAAAAAAAAACTCTATAACACAGTTTTTTTAATCATACTAAAGTCCCAAGTGGCAACCTTTGTATTCGCTGTTTCTTTTACACCCATAAATGTGACACACAAGCAAAATCACAAGCCTTGGTCTACTGGGGGTATTCTAACATAAACCATTTCTAATTGTAAGGGTTTTAGCATAAGTGTCTCCGTTAAATGCACTGGGGAAGGAAGCCCAGATGTTAGTCAAAGGGTTCGGGTTAGACTCAAAATATGAGTCCTGATTTTTAGTTTACACTGAAATGTGCGGGTGAGAACCCTGAGCTCTGAATGGAAATACTTTATGCACAACTCTGCTGTCATGGTTCTGTTTTCAGTTTTAGAAATGAAACTTGAATTTCTGTTTACAACAACTGTTAAACTCTAAAAGTTAATAGTGTATGCCTTGTGGAAGAAATTGTTCCATAATTAATATTCACGAACTGTTTCTACTGGATCGTTTCTTAGAAGAATTACATAAAATATCAGGAGTTTTTAAAAAAAATGCTCTGAATGATTATAACTGTGAACCAATCTCATGGTTACATTACCTAAATAAAGGATTAAAAACAAATATTGGTGTTGCTGTAGTCACATGTTTTGTTATTCAATCATTTAGAAACAACATTTATTGTTTACAGATCCTGTAATTAACGCAAATACAAATTTTGATCAAGTTCCACCACTAATCAAAACCATTCAAATTAGCCCTTGTCATTTCTTTAAGGATGTGTCTGGCTTTCTTTAAAGGAAAACATATTACTGCTAGTGTTAATATTAGGATGTTTTTAAAAAAAAATCTAAAAGCTGAAACTAAAACATTAATGTCTTGATCTTTGTTTTGACCCCTGCAGGTATGTTTGTTGGTCAATATTTCTATCTATTTATTGAAATAACCAGAATAAATTTGAAATAGAAACAATGAAGTTCAAAATGTTGGAATCTGGTAGGATTGTGATAAATTTTTGAAAACAACCCCCAAAGTTTGGCTTTAAAACTTTAATCCTGATATAGCTACTGTTCTTTGATCTTTATTCATGTCTATGACAATATCGGGTAATGAAACAACACCAGAATTAAGCAGTATGTCGGGGAAAACTAAAGTTTGCAATTATATTTATTCCCATTAGCATCAGGTAGCCTTTTTTCTTACAGTGTTTTATCCAACTGAACCCCAAAAACTTGCCCTCCAGTTAGAGTTTTAGTTTTTTTTTTTTCACCATGCATTTGCAACATACTGCTGTTGGCTAGCTTCCAAACCTCTGTTTGGGTTTTGGTTTTTATTTGTCTTTGAGTGTTAAGTAATAGACTGCACTGGGCTTTGTTTCGCAGCCATTTCATTGTGACCTCAGAAAAATGTATCAAATTCTGAAAACAAGCAGATAAAAAGGTCTTATTATGTTATTTGGATATTGTTACTCATCCACTGCTCTGTTGGTAGTTTCTCAGGTCGCACCAGTTAAAGCATCGTGGAATAATTTGATATTTGGAAAAAATGGAGCATGTTTAAGGATGTATGCAAACTTGACTAATGAGGTCCTGCTCTTTTGTTCTTCTCAGAGAGAGGCAGGAAACTGTATGTCCACTCATGTTGAAACAGATGTGAGGTCTCACCACCATTCAATTCCACATATGCATAAAAATAGAACTAATTTGGCGCTCAGAAATGTGCTAAAAGGCAATCCAAATGATCCTTGAAAGCTTAAGGCCAAACTGGCAAGTGTAGCTCTAAAATTCCAACCTCTTGTCAGATAAATTATTAATTCAAACCCATAATCTAGCTGCTCTGTCTGTGTCAACAAACAGCCCTAGACAAACTCGTAGAAAAAGAGCCCAAGGCTTCTTCGGTGTAATAACACCAGTTCAATTCTTACTCCTTGACTTTCGTTGTCTGGTTTTCACCGTTGATGCCCTCTGCCTCTGGTCTGATTGCCTCCAGCAGGTTTCTCCTGTATTCAGTTTATCTCCCAGGGACCTGTATCGCTGTCTTTTTCAACACCCTGTTTTACAATGCTGCAAACGATGCTGAAGATACAAAACAGGATTTGCATCACCATTCAATCGATAACCAGACATGAAAGTGCAATGTGGCTGCTGCTGATGGAGGGGAGTTACTGTTGGTGTGTGAGTGAGAAAGGAAATGCCTTCAGAGAAACAAGGATACAGGCTAGTGCACAGGCTGAAGAGAGATGCAGTGCGTGCACACAGTGTGTTTTGTGTGTGAGTGTTATCATTGAAAATAAAATTTCTATCTGAAGTCAAAAAAAAGAAAAACTGTTATCAGGCTTTGCACGATTGGCAAGCAGAGGAGAGGGGAGAGTTTTCAGTGTGTTTGCTGGGGACGAAAGATAAATGTGAATGAGATCTCTCTCTGCAGAGACAGCATCTTTGTGTATTGGTCGTCTGGGTTTTGGTGCATGCTTGTTTGCTGCCTCCTTTGCTGTCACATTTAACCACAGCCCATCAAAACGACTGAAACGGGAACTGACAGAACTGTTTATACGGTATACATCATGTGCATTCACCTTTTTTATTTTTTTACTTTATTTTCCTATTTTCAAATAAAACTTTTGCATTATAAAAAATGTTTTAATGCTACTGATTCATCAAACTCAAGCGCAAAACAGTGTTTAACTTGATTCATGATTCATGTATGTTTGAGAAATCTGCTCTCTAAGCAGCAGATCCTTCCTGCTCTGGAAATGAGTGGCTATCACTGTTTTAAATAGAGCAGTGATTCCCCTCAAGGAAGCTCCTATCTTTACTCTTAAGATAAGCAAAGCACATTCTTTATATGGAAATTTAAAAGAAAATATATAATTCAGAAATGAAACTTTGAAAACCTTTTTTTTTTTATCATAAAAGGTTAAGGTTAATACTGCTGTTTTCTTTTTTCCCTTAGATTTTTTTTCTTTTTAGGTGTACAAATTGCATTCTTTTAAAAATTGCATTTCACAGAATACGTTCTTTTTCCTTCAAGTTCTTGACCAATAGAAATGTGGTTCCTAATGTCCAGCAGATCGATAGAAATGTGTCTTGGCTCCTCTCTCTAGAGGACATAAAAGGGAATCTGTAAAACACAACTAAAAAAGAATGTAATTTATTGCAGTCTGAAAAGGAGACATTTAAAAAAAAAAACATTTTTATGAGATACATTTGAAACTTCTTAAATTTAAGCAGAATTAAAGAAAAATAAAAAGAAGAAATTGAAAAAAGAAATGTGAAAATAAATAAAATTTGAAAAAATAATATATTTTTAAATGACCTGAGAAAGAAATAGTTTCTCTGAAAAAGCTTTTTTGATCAAGACATCTTCAAAGTTTCATTTCTGGGCGGAAGTTTCTCAAATCTCCATTTACAAAATGTGGTCTTTGCTTCCAAAATTAATGAAACAAAGTTTACTCCATGCACAGAGACAGCAGCTGTTCTTTTTTATCAAATGTTTCAGTCAAGGATGTGTGTTTTATTGTGAAGGGTATTAGACTGTTTTCAGGCTTCAAGAAAAGTCTAATGCCAGATTGACAGTAATATGATACAATGCTGCAGCCACTGTAGGGCCACGTCATGAAATGGATGAAAATACGACACCCTTTAGCTTATCCATGTGTAGAATTATAACACTGTTATCTTCCTCTGGTGGTTAAAAGCTGGTGCTACTTTTTACTTCAGTGAAAGGTGTCATTTTCATTTTTTTTTGATGCAAAGCAACAGACCTCAGGGATAAAACCGCTGCTTTAATATTCACAGTTTAATGTGATCTTGATCGCAACAAAAGTACCAAGCAAGTTGTGCCCTTCTGCAGCTTCAACCTCTAGCTTACCAAGAGATTCAAAGTATCTTATCATGTAAACTGTGTAATAAAGATGCAGGAAGAATATGAGCTCCTGGACTTTAACACCAGTTTACATTTTTTTTTTCTGTTTGTTCTTAACACGGACCCTAGAGTAAAAGGTGTTAACGGATTTTACCGCAGTTTTCACACATAATTTAGCATATTACTCTGTCTGCCACCACAGCTTAATACAGTAATGAGATGATGGGACCATTTCATCAATTTTGGCCAAAGCAGATTGTGTAGACAGCTGCAGTATGACCCACAGTTGATGCCAGCTTTTCAAATGAGATGCAGCGTCCAGCAAGTCCTGCTGCACTTTGGGTTTAGGGGGTTACTGGGAATTAGCCTCCAATCTGGACCCTACCTCCAATTCTCACACATTACACTCATATGTGTGCTATTCGTGGAATCTTGATTTCAAACTAAAAGCTTTATGGGAAAACTAAAACAAAACGGTTTAACATCTTGGATTTTGTGGTGGTAGAAAGCCTTAATGTTTGCTCAGATATTGCGACCCAAGGTCGGGTTACGTTCTGCATGTGACCTAAAGGTGTTACCTCTGATAACATCTGTAAATAGTAATCATTATTTATCTCACTTGCTTGGTTTTCATTCTTTAAATACCCCATCTTTCACTGACGTTGTCGTCTTTCTCTATTTATTTAGTTGAGTACATATTGGCGGTTAGTTGCTACTTCTGATTCAGTAGATTGGGTTGTGCAGAAAGCCATGTATTATCTGTGACAAGTGTTGATGCCAAGAATTATGTAGAACAAATGATCCACCAGGGACATGTGGAAGCTTTTTTGCTGTCTGTGCTCTCCTTACTTCAAATCTGGGACAGTGTACCAAAACCTTTCTGTAAGCCACGTTTTCTCTTTCAATGCATACTTCAAATAGATTTGCACAGCTCTTTGAGTTAGCAGCAGAACCATGTGTTTCCCAGGAGCACAAAGAGTTTTTCTTCCCTTTTAATAGTACTTCTTCCCTTGCATGATTTAATTTTTATTAGTATTATTATTATTATTCCTAAAGTGATATGTCTTTTCACTCATCACGTTTGCTTTTATTTTTGCTCCTCATTCTCTCCTCATCTTCACCTTTCTTCTTTCATCACTGCTCTGTTAATCTTATGGCCTGATGGTCAAAGATTCAGAAAATCTTGCAAAATTGGATTTTTTGCACATTTCTGTTTAGTATGTGCCGTATGTGGTCATGTTGCTTGTGACCTACTATAAAGGCTGCACAAATGTTTTGACATACAAACAGTTTTTTTTCTGTCTGATTAATATAAGCAGATTGCAAATTCTACTGGCAGTTTGAGAGACAAAGCTTACATTTAAAATTATAAAACAATTATGATTATTGCACTCAGTAATGTTTGTACAGCATTTTATATTGGTATCCTCTCTCAAAGTGCTCTAAACAACAGTAAATAAAAAGGTCAAAAAATTCTTAAGTTAGAAAATGAAAAATGATAAACATAAGAAAGCTCTCTTTGTCTGTTGACTGTCCACAGACTCTTCTCCTATCAAGGTTTATTAAAACAGGTAAAAACACACGTGTAAGGCTCAGACACAATAGTGTAAAACAAACCAGACCAGTCAGTGTGAGAGGTTATAGTTTATGCTTGCGCCAGAATTACCCATAATAGAGTTGCAGCTACAGCAGATTCATGTTTTAATCAAGCCCTTTAAAAAAAAAAAAACTTTAAAACTTTAACAACTGGCTGGTGTACAAGAGTTTTTCTTTTTAAAGGGGATTTATTTTTTTCAACACAGTGTTTTTTATGATTGGTTCCAACTTGTTTTCACTGACTCTGTTAGTCCCACCTTTGAAATAAGCTCCTTTCTAGTTTGATATGCAGTGTATTAGGTGCAAGTCACTCTGGCCAGGCTACCAATTAATGAGGCGCGTTTCATTTTTTGACTACAAAGCTCACAGTCAGTCACAAAAAGAAGTAGAGGTTTAGTTTTATTGGCAGGATAGGTTTCCACAGACTATTATACAACCATCAGGGTTTTCATGTTGATCTCCTAAAATGAAAATAATAAATAGCCCAAAACTCTAAAAGTAAACATGTCTGGCATAAAAAAACTGTGGCCAAAACAGCCACACAAATTTAACAGCAAACAAAAAATCTAAATCTAAATAT
>JAUZNJ010028356.1:0-16148 GCA_034780135.1 Jordanella pulchra
CTCAGATGAGCTGATCGCCCTCAGGTGTGCAGAGGGCTCCAGCCCAGGAGACCCACGGCGCACTCTGCTGGAAGAAATATGGAGCGGCAGGCTCCGGATCCCAACAAAAACCTTGGTACATTAATTATCTGTGGTCTGAGTTAATTTGCTTATTGTGTTTATTACAGCCAAGCGTAATGTAAACATATGACGACATTAGGCTTTGCATCACCTGGTTAAGTCATATCTAATTCACACTTTCCTTTTTTTGACATTTTGAATGAATGCTACTATTCTATCACTGTTGTGATAGAATAGTAGAAATAAAAAAAAGCTTATTGATAATCTAATCTAATAGGTCCCTATCAATTTTCATTTGTTAGGTTGTTTAATAGATACACACAAATAATATCTAACATTAAAAAAGATATCAACAGTCCACAAATCATCAACTAAAGCATTGTAGACATTTTACTCTAATCTTGGGAGAGACTGAACTCCCTACAGTGGTAGGAATCCTTTTAACATTAATCTATTTGCACCTCCAGTTTTCACTTCAAAATGATTGAACAACAAGAGACACAAGTTTTCCCTGATGCTTTCAATTATTACTATATCACAGTTGATATGAAATATTCATCTGTGGTCCCCCTGCCATCCTGCAGGGATGGCATGCTGTTAAAAAGGCATTGATTTGACAAGCCAAACAAATGCTGATGAGCCCTGATAATCAATGGCAGCATTGATGACAGTATGTGGTGGCCCTGGGCTCTGAGCTATTCGATGGGCTTGAAGTGAATAATGAATGAGGAGTTTCCTGATTGATCAGTGAGGTTGTCTCTTCAGACACTCGACTGGCATTTCAATGGGGCCCCCAACACTCAAGACAACACACCAAGAACGCAACTGTCACTGCCGTCCTACAGAACTGGTCGCATCCCTGCTTACAAACAAGGCAAAGGACAGGGTGTGAATCAATACACCCAACTCATGATAAAAAAGTGGCTTTTAAACTTTTGAATGAGTAGAACCACTTCATAAATGCTCTAGGTAAATTTCAGAGGTCAGAAAAAAACAAAGAAATATCTAAAAGAGGGGAAAAACCTGAGTTTGTCCTTGAGACTTAAACGCTTGGCCTGTTTGTCTGGCACCCAAGGGTGCACAACAACACAAACAAAGGTATAAAAATTCCACAAAGACAGGTGACAGCACTGGTAGGCTGCCTTAAGTCTGTCATCTGCCTAGCTTCGTCACACCACTGCTGAATGTTAACTCTTCTCTTTTGTACCTGGGAGAGGTGGGGGAACGATAAGGGGAATAAAAACACCATGCAATAGCAAAAGGTCCCTAACAATGCCACTATCTTTAAGGGATCTACTGCCATTGTCTCCTCTTCACTGTCCTGTTCTTCTCTCACTCCCTTTGTGACGCTGCACCACTTTCCCTTACAGAATACCACTTAGAACTGCCCTTGAATCCTCCTCTGTAAATACACAGACTGATGTGCTCTCTCTTACAAATTTGAAGAATTAAAGTGTAGGATGTTGCCACCACTTGTGACACTGATTGTCTGGAGTTTGTTGCTATATCAAGCTAACGGGAGTAAGGTTTATGTCACTCTTCGTATGGACTTTTGTTGCAGTGTGTGATATAATTAGAATATACTAATAATGATAAATAGTCAACATAGCTAACTGGTGCCTAAATCATTTGCCTTGCATAACTGCTCTGTCTCTCTGTGTGAACTCTGAGTTTCTCTCCCAGAGTGAGTATTTATTTTCAAAGATGGGAATGATTATGCAAACGAGTGAAGAGTGCATCAATCTGTCAAGCCAATAAGAAACACCTCCACAGTTTGGTCCAACTAATCAAGAAATATGCGTGTGTTTTTAAATACCTAGTTACTCGCCATTCATCTAACATATTATTTTGAAGTTTAAATATCAAACGCTACTTGTCTCCTTGCAAGTCCCAATAAGTAATCCCATTCACGTGTTTCAGGAAAATACGATTTTTCCTTTTGTGTCCCTTAAAAATTAAGTCATTTCCAGTGTCAGACAGAACCCAGAAAAGCAATGGGGAATGTGAATAGCTAATACCAATGTTTGTTCCTCTCAATTACAGTTTTAAATGGAAATCAATGTTTCAGAGGGAATGAGTGCAGCCCTTAACATTGGGGTGATAATCACATTAAGACGGGGCTTAAATCAACACCAGACCTCAGCCTCTGGAGAGAGAGAAACAACAGAGAAAGAATGGAGACTGTTCAATTTTTTTGCTCTCTCTTAAACTATCCATCACTCTTGTACAACCGTCTTCTCTAGCTCCCAAACCGCTGTCTAGTTGCCAGCATACCACCCAATAGATGGTAACATCTGGAATAAAGGTGGGTCGGCACACTGCCAGGACAGGCAGGGAGTTTCACAACGGCCATAACACTTAAAGATAAATCTTTTATTCAACTGCTCTCCTTAATGTACACACTGACAGAATCAAATACATCTCAGCCTGTTAAATCCAACTTAACAGTTTCTCAGTTACAACTATAAATGTGCAGGGAAGGTGTCTTAATTCTTCACTCTTTCAGAAGCCTAAACAGGGCTATAAATTGCAGCCTATATGGCATTACAGTGGCTGTGCACTTTCATATTAATAACACACTGTAGACTGATATCATAGTGTTGGTAGCAGAAAGAACTGAAGCCAAAGAGTAAAGTGAGATGATGCACAGCTATCTCAGAGGGGAGTTGTGGGAAGGGAGCTGATACTACTGTAGTTTCTCTATATGTGTATCTATGTTGATTATTTGTTTGCTGCTTACTATAATCTTTTGCTCATGCTTTCTCAAGTTATTTCCTTATGCATGGTATTGATAGGGCTTTTTCTCACTAGGTCCCTGATTTACCGGTCATTTTCGCTACCATTATACGCATACTCACCATGGTTCTCATTTATAAAACACTGTCTAGGATTCATAGTAAATGCGTTTTTCTGTCAAATACACAAAAATAGAGTATGCTCTATTGGAATATGTAAGTTATGTTGCTCTCGGACCCCGGCAGAATACTTTGGTGCTGTGAAGGAGAGTTAAAGTAGTCTTCCCCCCTCAAAGAGCTCAGAGAATGATGGTGGAATAAGCAAGAGGGTAAGTGGGACTGAGAATAGTCTAAGAGTGAGGGAGGAGATAGGGCGAAGGTGGGTGAAAGTTCACTGGCGTGCTAGAGGGAGGCTAGACCTGGAGCTAAATGAAGAGGATCTTGAAGGATGACTGGCTTTGGAGTAGGTATGGTCCTGAACTTGACTGGCTGAAGCTTGAGCAAGAGACATTGCTGGTGGTCCAAGTGAAGCTGATAAGAGTCTTTGTGATGAATTTCCCCTTAAGCTTCATATCAGAGTTATGTGCACCAACTTCCTCCTGTTTTGTAACTGTGATGAGAAGGGACAATGTGGGTCTGGCAGGTCAGCCTGGTTCGGCCGTATTTCAATGTCTACAGCAATCTGTGTTAAGATTTTCATTTTTAATCTAAGCTGGTTTGTGACTTCTATTTTATTTTTTGTGACAGTAAAGCATATATTACATTGAAGTTTTAGACATGACAAAGTCTATCTACGATAAATGTTTTATAAGAAGTAAAATTGAATGTCTGGGAGGAATTATGATGCAATCTGGCATCAGTTTCCCACTTCACCATCTGTGTTGCCAATTTACCTTCTCTCCTCAAATACTGGGTCAGCATGGGCGAGAATTGGCAAGGGGGATGCCAAGTTTGTTTTTTATAAATCACAACCTTTGCGTTGAAGTCAGTGTACATAAGTTTCAGGTCCCGTTTTCGGCACGCTCAAACTTTTTAAATGAGACCTCGGATCTGTTAGCTCTCCACTGGATTCTTACATTTCTGTTTCACTGGTTATGCGTTGTTCCCTGGAGCTGAAGTTGTAATTTACTTGTATTGGCTTTTTTATCTACAGTTAAAGTTGTTTCACTCCACAGCTTCTGGTTTTACTTGCACTTGGGTCTGACCTAAACCCAAATGTGACAATACTATATTCTAATGTTGGTCCTCAGGCAAGACTCTTTACACTTATTGCCTATGTGATAGCGGCCTACGATACAGGAGTTTGTTCTGCAATTGTAGGGCTGCCACTTTGAAGCTCAACTCTGTCCAGTCTCAGTCTCAGTCATTGTGTTATTGGGCAAGAATCTTCCCCTGCATAGCCTACTGATGGTGGTAAGAGGGCACGGTGGAACTTGTGTAGGACAGCCTTAGTTCTGTCAGTGAGCTCCAGGGCAGCTGAAGCTCTGTGTTACTTACCACCACCAGTGTGTAAAGTTGTGCATAAATGAGAAAATGACTAAATGTAGTATAAATGCTTGGGAGTCCCCTGAGTTGAAAATTCGCTATGTACAGTAAGTACGGTAACCTTGATTTAAATTGTAAATTAACTAACTGATGAAAATACATCTTGCCAGAAGTCATCAGATGCATTAGCCTTGATACAGAAATGTTTCTGACCAATGTAAAGTAAAAACGTGAATTACATCAACATATCAACCAGAAGTGAAAGGCTGAAGTAAAACAAACATGGCTGCCCTGCTTTCAGCTGCATTACCCTTTATTTTCGTTAGAAAAAATGAACAAAAGGATGTTTGCGCATTCCTCCTGACCAGACTTGGCAAGAGTTTGATTTATCGGTTAACCGCACTAGTTGTGAAGCAAATCACTAATTTTGATACACCACGCCTGCTACTGCTGCTATGATTGGGTAAAACTGACATTGGAGGCAAGTGCCATTTGGTGATTTGCCCAATCAGCTTAAAGAATTGTACTGCATGTTCCTCCCTTTTAGAATATTTTCCACAGGAGCCTTTTCTGATGGATACTGTGCAGAATTCAAAATCAGCTACATATACCAATCTGACTTAGGCCAGATTACAGGTACTGGTCATTGCAACACAAAACAAATAAAAAGCACATTAGCACAGATCTTGTCCAGTCAAACAAAGTCTGTTTCAAGTACATCCTAATCCTAATGCTTCTCTTCTTATTCTCTTCAAATTTTTCCTGTAAACTCATGTTTTTAATTAATGCTGCCACAATCCTAGCTCCCTAGGCCCATCCAATGTGTTAGAATTCATAACACTGTAGGGAGTCAACCACGCCCCCACCACCACCATCCAAAACCACACACCCACACTTGTGTGCACCCCCCACCCCCCACCCCCACACACACACATCTTTTAGTAACACCCCCAAAACACAAACACCGTTCTTTCTCCTGTGCACATCCTCTGTGCTTGGAGGGTGAAGATATGCAAAGCGTCACCATCATCAAAACAAAAACTGCAACAGAATATAGGGCAATTGGGTGAATTAAAATGCATCCCGGGAGACATGTCTTTCTTTCAATTCTCCTTGCTCTTTTCCCTGATACTCAAACACAAGCAAATGCATTTTCTTTTCCATTTAGTACTAACTCAACATGCCTGTTCTGATCAGATGTTGGTCCAACGCACATTAACACAATCAAGCATATGTTTACACTTAGAATTTGGACATAAACAATGTAAGAGGATACATTTTTGTAGTTTTGCATACTTTAAGCAACTTGTTGACAACTATTTTGTCAAAGTTTTAGTTGCACCGAGGACACATATTCTAAAAACCATATTTTAAATAACAAAAGGAGGAAAGGAAGAGAGTATTCGAGGCTATGCTTTTATTCCACAACAGTAAAATCAAGTTTGCCCTGAAATATGAAAATAAAATAATACCATAAAAAACCCAAAGCATGTGGAATGAATTTGCCGTTGACAGCTTTACCAAAAACTTTGCAGTTCTTCTCATCTTGGTTTAAGATGCTACAGAATCACTGAAGATGTCATACCATGTGGCCCTCCATCTCCTTAAATGACCACTAACTAAGTCTTCAACATGGGGTAAATATACAAATAATAATTCTTCATCCATCATTGCTATTTTTATCAAAAGCAGATGCTGGCAGAAATGTGAGTCCTCTTTTCAAGTAGCAACAGATTTATCAGGGGTTCAGCAGGATTCCCTAATAATTGTATTAAAAATATTGTAACAATAACATCAAATGTATTTTTAGTGTTCTAAATACAAACAAATTAGCCACATATATGGAAGATTGATAGTCAAAACTGCAAGTAGATGGACAATAGATGAAGAGAGGGAGGTGAGGAGTGAATCAAGAGGACATTCAGATGTGTATGTCTAGCCAATCTAACGACATATGCTGGTCAATAAACCAATGCAGAGGTCAAACAAGCATGTGGTCGGGAGTAACCACTAAGAACTACACTTTGTTTAATCAGGTAGACAAACAGGAGGTTCAAACAGCATGTTTTCTTTTTAATTTATCTCTTTTCTAGTCCTACATAATCAAAGTATTTCACAAGAAACATAAGACAAACCAGTAAAGGATTAAGAAAGAATATTATTTAGAAAGGTTACCTTTTTTAATAGAACCTTGGCTATAAATTGAAAGAGGGTTCCCTAAAACACTTGAGTTTAAAGTAAATCACCACATTGAATGTTTTTGTTTGAGCTATAATAGCACAGCGATTCATCTTCACCAGTGGGTGAAAAAAACCACCCGCATGTTCTGCTTTAATCCACACTACTTAATCTTTTGTGGAAAAGCCTCCGCTTATCGTGTTTCCCTGCATGTAAGTCTGTTTTTATCTGCTCCTGTTCTTCTCAGACAAACCCGCTCACACAGACACACACTCCTAACAACACTCGCTGATGCACAAAGGCCCGGAAAGTGTGTAGAGCAAACGCATGTAATTACCTTCAAAACAACGGTGCTACAAAACGCCAGACAGTGTTTGCATCAGCGTGTATGTGTTTAGAGTTTTGTAATTAGCAGAATACATTTAAATACATTTGGCTAAAACACTCCTGGGAGAGTTCCTGTTTGCTGTGTCTGCCTCAATCTCTTGCTCCCTTTCTTCTCCCTGCTTGTGTCTCACGATGCCTGCAGCGCTTTTTTTTCTTTCAAATTTACAGATCAAACTCTTCCCTTCATGCACGGGTGTTCTTTTCTCTCTTTTATGTTGCGCTTCACTAAATCCAGATTGATCAATATGCCTTCAGTTTACATAATGGTAGATGCATCTGCAAAACATTGCCATGCACATGGGCCAATTTTATGTAAACCACTTTTCAGGAACTCAGGTCATACTCCATTCTTATCTTGATTATTCAAATCAGAATGTTATCTTAAAGCAAATGTAGGCTTGATTTAAAAGCAAAAATTCAAGTGTATGTGCTTTATATGACACGTTATATATCATCGGACAATCTTATAAAGTTACAGTCAACCTTCCCCTGGAGCTCCTGCTTGCTCATCAAACCAGTCTTAATTATTCAGCAGGCAGCCTGGTGTCTTTCATCTAGATTTTAATTGCTGCGGTGGACTCCTCACTGGGACCATTGCTCCCAATGAAACCCCCACTCCTAAATCTGCCTTGTACCACAACAGGATGCATGTTGACCCGTTTAAGATCTACAATAAGTGATGAATAGTGATGTCTTATTTAATCTAATCACGGGTGGTCACTACAAAGGTATGAAACCATTTAGGTGATAGAATAATGGATTGTAATAACTCTGTAGAGCTTTTAAATGTTTGCATGACATATATATTGAGAGATTACTGAAAAGCAATATTGATAACATTGAGAATTATGAAAAGAGCTGTTTGCTTATCTGAGATCATTTTGGTGAGTTAACAGAGTGAAAGAGAAACGCCTATACCTTGTTTTGGTGAATCCCAATGTTTTACAGGTCAGAAAAGATGTGCATCCCCCAGATCCTGCCCAGAACCTCTGCTGGCATTCTTTGATTTAAAACAATTGACCCTACTCTGACACTGAGATGGTGATGGATGATGAATCTTCTAACCTTGTTAATGGTGAACCAAAGCCTTCTACAAAGAGAGTTCATTTAAAATACTTGTATTCAAGATTTGCATTTTTTGGTCATGATGACGATGTTACGACCACAAGTGGTAGTTGAAATAATAGTCAGCCTGGTACAAAAGATGCTTAGCTCTCAATTCTTCTCAGCACACCGAATTAGAAGTTGCATTCTTGCAGGCCTCAGCTCTATCTGTCTGTCTATCCATCCATCTCAACCTTCATAATCCTTTCAGTTGAGCACGACACTGAGATCCTGCAGCTCTTCCATTTGAGAAATGGACCTGCGAGGATCTTCTCAGTTGAAGAAGAATCAGAATCAGAAATACTTTAATAATTAAGTAGGTGATCCCAGTCTACTTTTAATTTAGCTTTGAAGATAAGATTCCCAAATACTTCCACTGCCATCGACTATTCCCTTTTACAAGCAGCCTTGTACGGGTAATGACATCATCTGCCCTGTGTGTAATGCAGACAAAGTCACAGCTACAGTGTTTTATCTGTTACAGGTCAGCTTTAAATTCCGATAATATCTGGTAAGTGGTTTAGCAGTATTTAGCAGTTTAAAAATCTGATTACTTTAAAATTTTGGAAATTGCCTATATATCTGGGTACTATAATAAGTGTAAACAAAATGTGACATGAATAAGAAGAAAAGAGGGGAATAGATAAATATTTCTGAGAAGGAAAAATGGCTGGCATTATAGTTAGATAAATTGTCGTTAGCCAGTCAAGTCCAGAATCAGACAGCAGACTTGCTGGCGCAGGAGCTTATAGAGTAAGAGTGGGAGTAATGGGGTGAAAAGTGATGGATAAAGAGAGAGAAGTATTGGGGAGACAGAGATGATAGCAAAGGGATGGATTTGTTATGCTTCTTGTCAGAGATACGATGTTTGAAAGAAGACAGGCACAAGAACATGGCTAAAAGGTGTACAAGTACAACGGACAAGACTAAACTAGGAGCGACTCATGTTGTTCATTAATAAAGGTCAGAAAATTAAGAGGAAAGAAATAAACACTAAATAAAATGAATGCATCATCTTTTATTGAACTAGAGTCCCAACAGCTACTTTGAAAGCTCCTGAGGGGAATGTTGGGGCTTTGTGCACACACATAGGGCTTGTACACATACTCACACACAGTTACTGGGACATACATCAGTCGGCTGGAAACAGCACATGATAAATTCTGAACACAATACATTTTGTTGAAAAGATTTAACATCTAATTCAGCCCTGACAGCTTCCTCCATCTCAACCCGTTACATTAATCCCCAAACCACACAGAGACGGCCTTGGACTTCACACACAGAGGGAGAAGCTACACCAACAGCCTGGTTTGTAACCCTGCACAACCATCAGCCACTGCTTTGAAAAAAGTGAAAAAAAAGTAAGAAGAAAGATTTTAAGTGGACACTAGTAAGACTAAGTGCCTTGATAAACGTTGGTAGAATTTGCATTGTAGCTAGATTTCCTTAACTTCACTCTTTTGTTCGTTTACTTTTTTAAGCCTTTGATTTGGTCTCTCTGGAGTCTTAGGGGCCCCTCTGCTGGCTAGGCAATTTAAAGATGCTACAAGGATTTTGTTATAATGTGGGGGGTTGTTTTGGCTGTGAAACCTCACTACGCAGTTATTGGGACACCAAAATGCAGGTGTGCAAGAACTTATAGGATGAGAAAATATTTACAAGAAAAATACATGGAACAACAATGATATTCTTTGAAGGAACACATAGAAATAATTGGATTCGGTGAGATTAGTCTTAATGTTTAATCTAGCTATGTAGAGATGTTGTCCACCGTTTTCCATAAAGAAAATACTGTTTGTAATTATGAAAGGGTGAGAGTACCTTTGCAAGTTAATGGATTTCAATGTCAGATTATGAGTTGGCTGGGTGCCATGTTGCTGGCAAACCTTAAGCTTAAAAAGGTATTACAGGGAGCACAAGGGAATTTAAGCTCACTGGACTCCCAGTTCTGGGAGCACAGCACAGCAGCACTTCCTCGATGGTGAAGCTCATCAAGTCCCTTTAGGAAGAGCTAAAACAGGAGAGATTCCCTGAGCCAGAAGTCAGATCATTCTCCGTGGTAATCGGGCCTCCTGTTATTTGTTGCTCATACTTAAACTTGTGCTTCCAGCTTATTTCCCTGTGATCCTCCTCTCAGGAACTCTTGGTTCCAGTCCACAGTTTATCCTGGAATCCAGTCCTCTGCCTCCTTTTCTTTAGAGTTAATTGATAAACTTATCTCAAGGTACTTTCAGTTTATCTCCTTGGTGATCCCCTGGCTGGCCTCCTAGATATGATGTCTCCTCCTGCATATTCTACCAATACTATTCTATGCTTATCTGTCCTTTAAACCTCCATCGTCATCTCCATCTACATCATCTAGGAAAAAAGAGCAAGGAGAGATACTTACCTGCATCACTCATCACGACCCGCAACTTACCAACCTCAGCTTATCTGGCTATACTCACCTCCCTCTTAGAAGCTCCTTCTTCAAACAGAGCCTCATCTTTACTATCATTACGAGTATTGATTACCAAACCTTACTTTTTCCAGTCATTACATCTCCCTCATTGCTATCCTGGGCCCAGTTCCTGAACCTGGAGGAAACTTTTTTCTTTTCATACACTTCTGTCAATAAGGTAGTTGTTGCCTGCAAAAGGGTCTCACTGTTACATTTTCGATGTAAATTAGGACACATTGGACTGAAAAGAAATGTGCAAGTAACAGCTTAAGATCAGAAAACTGGTAAGCTGTCGAAGGAGATTAACAACATTTGGAGAAAAAAAAGCTAAAAAAAAATATGGTAAGCCATTGTATAATCTTTGCCCTCTATTATTTCAATTCAAATCAAACTTTATTTACACAGTGCTTTTCCTGCATGCAGCAATGCAAAGTGCTTTACAAGGTGAAAACAGTTTATTAACAAGCCATCACACAAAAGTTATACATAAGTAAAAGGAGAGCAAGCGCACACACCTTTTTCACAGTCACACACACATACACACCCCTCCCCTTCGCAACATTAACCCTAACCCCTCTAAAAGTAAAAAACTGGCTTGACGCTGTTGTGAGGAAGCAGTACCTTGGGGATCCGTCCACACCAGAGGCTATCCCCACCACAACCACAGGGGGCGCCACCACAGCAACCACCCAGATCAGGGAAAGCCAGGGTCCACACCACAGCCACAGTGCAGTAGGCCAGGAATGCTGGCCCTCCAGGCAGGGATGATTACCATGGCAGCAACACTGCAGATTGAGCTGGCAGATCCCCAGCGTGTAGGACCCCCATGAGAAAACACTGCCGTTAAAAGTGTTAAAATGTCTAAAACAGGTAACAAATTTATTATACCTATATCATAGGCTTAGAGTTACTTAAAAAGCTGAAACGTAACCAAAAAAAGTAATGAAATAAAATCATAACTTGGAAACACAATTTTGGTATTAAATTTTGATTAAACAAGTCCCAACTTGGATCATGGAATTCTAATATATCACTAAAAGCAAATAGGGGCTATTAGGTTGGGTTTAAAACCAATGAAGAACAATGATTCTTCATAGAGACTGAAGTTCAAAGATCTTACCTAGCTAGTGCGATGTGTGTCAAGCATGTGATAAGAAGCAGAGAAATACATGCACACAATTCTCCTCAGGTCTTGGGGGACCATGTCAGAACATATAAGCGACACCACCCCGCACTCAACTAAAGCGGGGTAACGCCGGCCCAATTTGTTTCAGTAATAGCTGCTATATTTTTCACTCAGTCATTCATTCACCTACCTACTTGCAAACATTCTCTGGGCTTATTATACAAATATACCCTTGAACAGGCCTCAAGTTCATCTGCTGGGGGTGCACAGAGAGCCTGGTTGATATTAGGAGAGAGGTCACATTGCACTGTAAACACGCTTTGTCTGCTTATTCATTTATTTACTATGCGCTCCCATCACCGCTCAGCTTGTCAGCAATAGGGGGTCTGCATATGACCGTGTGTGTGTTGTGGGTGTGTTTGGCCAGCATTTCAGGAACATTTTGGATGACTGTTTTTTCATGGAAATATTCATTATAAAAGTCAATTATTTTGTTTTTAGACCAGTTTGAAATTATATACTTAATATATACATTGATATATCTACGCCCACCCACACTCAGACTCAACACCGAGTTCTTGTGTCGACCATAGCAGCTCTGTCCCCAGTATCGACCCCATACACTGCTTAATATTCATAAAGTCTCTTTCAACAGCTCAGTCGCTGTAGAGGTGCAACACACCCTCCTTCCCACTAAATCTATTCTCATTGATCACCATTGGATTTCTTGAACATCCATCGATCCAGTTCAAACTTACACTCAAGGTCCCTTCAAAATACAATGACTTCAAGGTTCACTTTTAAATAAAGGCCTTCCCCCCTTGGGTGTTTTATACAACATATTATTTTTTTATCTTTTTACCATTACACAATTACAGTTTTTACTGAAACCAATAAAACCTGGAGCCAGAACAGATTTATATGTTTTTTGAAATCAGTTCAGGTATAGTAAGACAAAGCGGTTTTAGACAGGGACTATTTTTAAAAAAAAGACTTGTTGTTTACTGATAAAAGGTAAATATCACATATTTTAAAGCTAAAACCTGGAAAAGACTGAGGTGTAAAAACACAAAACACAATCAGACTTTCTATTGGTCTCAAAGCAGACAGATAATCAAAAAAACTATGCTGACACAAAACGAGCCTTTGTAGAAAAACCTGTCAATGACAGGTTGAATTTAGCACTGTTAATTTTGGAAGATTCTGATGAGGAGGAGAGGCAGGACATAAAAAGTTTTTCTGAGTGTTTGAGTCAAATGAATTGAGAATTTATTCTATCAGTACTTCTTTTACAGAAACACATTTGCAACAATAGCTTCAAGTCACTTTCTCATGAAAAAGAAAAAAATAAAACAAAATGAAAACAATTTCTCTGTGAGAACACTAAGTGTATTTAAACTTATAGCATTTCAGACCTTCAATAGGAAGTGCTCTTGGAAAACAGTTTTTGATAGCTACTGTACTCTTAACTCAGTAAAACAATTGGGGAATGGATATTAGCAAAAGGACATAGTAAAAATGCTAGTGAAAAGAAAATAAGAAAGGATGTCTATGAGAATGCTTCTTTTATTTTTTACTTCCTTAATTACAATTTTTGCCACATGCAGACATTCAACCATGCCAAATTACAGACTGACTTGGATTGTAACAGCGTACATTTAAATATGTGGAAAGATGGCCCTCTGGTTAGAGTAGGGTGCTCGCATCCTGGGAAGGCTGCAAGTTATCTGGAGGCCATCCAACTACTCTGGGTCACGAAGCAAGACCCTTGGCCATAGAATAGTCCCTTAGCACAACACAGCAGAAGCCCACTTTCCCAAAGGAATTGGTTAGATGCAGAGGACAAATTTCAATTGGAGGGACAATGTTACAATGACAAATAAAGATAATGAAAAACTACATATATATTTAGGATCCAACTGTTAGCTCTCCAAGCTCTGCTTTTCAGAAATCCCCTTCTCTGGAAAAATCGTCAAATAAATCCTTGCGTGGTGTCCAGCTTTTTTTCTTCTAAACCTTTCTTAATATTTTTGGGGGTTTGGAGATACATAACTACTGTCAGCTACAAGCCCAACAATAACAAAATAAGAAAAGTTGTAAAATATATGCTATACAGCTTCTAATTCACATACAAAAAGAGTATGCGCTTTATTCTATATTTGCAGTACTTGCTCTGCATGACAGAATTCTGTACATTGATTTTAAGTAGAACAAGAGCAGTGAGTTTGCCAGAGGTTATGACACTATAAGGCTCCTTGAGGGAGCTGTAAACTGATTTAAAACAGTTCTTTAAAATCATTTGAAGAATGCTGACAGAAAACATCTGAGGACAGCAGCACAGATAAATGAAAATAAATTTTTTTTTTTCTTTACAAAATCGCATCCCTTTACTCCCTCTCTGTCTCTTTGAGGAGCATGTGCCCACTGGTCTGCATGGGTAACCATACTATTGTGTTAATTATCCCTTCATAGCTGGCCCCAAGGAAGAAAACATCAACATCATTTGCACATAGATAAATACACCCCTTTTTTCTCACACATAGGCTGTGTCATTTTTCCATCCTAAAAATTATTTATCAAACTAAAAATCTTTAAAGAGCAAGCTGCGCACACCTGAACCTGGCATCATGAAGTCTCACACACAAATTCACAGAGACATGCAGGCCAGGAGCTGCATTATTCATTCCTCTAAATTGGGAACACCAGTTGTGTGCTCACATACAATAAACTGAGATGAATTTATCAGAAATCTCCCAAGTGCACAAAATATGAAAAATTTAATCATTCCATGGAATAAAAATTCATAAGGAAATGTACTAAATCAATATTTTATGCTACTTACTGTACCTATTCTTTATTACAAACCTATTCAGGAACAAGCATTAAAAATTAAAGAAGGCAGAACAGACAGGATAAAGGAGAAGGGACGACTTGAGAGGGGAGGAGGGTACTGCCAGCGACCTGTGAGTTCAAAAGCAATACTGTTTCATTCATGTTTAAAGGCACTTTTTTGTTTCTGTAAGAGCTACTGAGGCAGTTTTGGAACAAGCAGAAAGGCTTTGATAGATAGGGCGTTTCAAGCAGTCAAGGTGCTGTCAACATAAATAGCAATGAAACAGTGAAGGGAATATTTTCTCTTTTCAAGGTTATAGTCCCAGGCAATGATTGGGAGACAAATATGATGCACTACTGAGTAGTCATGAAAAGTTATGTATCTATCCATTTATATCTGTTTCATAAAGTTTGAGTTTTATGCAGAGGCTGGAGCCTAACCCTAAATTCAATGCATTGTATATGGGGTGCATGATGGTCAGATAATCCGTCAATCACAGAGACAGACATTTAATCATAAATTAAAACTCTAAAATATAAGGTTAATAAGTGGCCAGTAATCAGACATGTCAAGTAACCTGGTGTAAATGCTTCATTAACTTAATTAACTAAGTTTTGTTTTTCCGGAAGACTTTTTACATTTTTACACACTACATTTGAACATAGATATCTATACATTCTACTCCCTGATGGCCCATTACTTCAATTAGACATGTTGATGACAGCAGGGCACAGCAGCCACAACACAACAGATGGAAAATAAAGAGTTTGTTCAAAGCACAGTTGTTACACCTACAGTATATTAATCTCACATTCTCCAGCCTCAGTTAGAACTAAAGACGCTTATTGGAAGAGAGACGAAATGTCTTCTAGAAAACTTCATGTCTAGTTCACGCCTGAACTGAAGCTTTCATTCTCTTGGATGAGAATGTTAATCACAGTAAGAGAATCAGGACAACACTGAAAACAGGCCAAGCTCCAATAACTATAAACAAAGGTGTTGATGGTAGCCGCCCAGCTGACATTTCTCTCCAGGATAGAGCCACAGCAAACAGGAAACTGATGAAAGTGATGTGCTCTGTTAGGAACATAGGTAACAATCAGATCTCTAATATAAGACATAGTTTGGCCATTTAATGCTTTATAAGTGAGAAGGAGGATTTTAAATTCTATTCTAGATTCAACATGAAGCGAATGAAGAGAAGCTAAGATAGGAGAAATATGATCTCTGTTTTCAATTTTTATCAGAACTGCTGGAGTATTTTGGATCAGCAGTTTCTTGACTTCCTATAGTAAAGAAATACAAGCCTTGAAGTAACAAATGCATGGACTGGTTTCTCAGCATCACCCCTGGACATTATTTCTAATTTTTGCAATGTTCCGGAGATGAAAGAAGGAAACTCCAGAAATCACTTTGATATGGGATTTAAATGACAGGTCCTGAATGAAAATTATACCAACGTTTTTACTTTATTATCTGAGATTAATATAATTCCATCCAAATGAAGTGACTGAATAATCACTGTATTTCTCAGAAACTCGAAGCAGAAAGTCAAGAGTCATCCAGGTTTTTATGTCTTCAAGACATGCCTGTAGTCTATGTAATGGGTTAGTTTAGGAGTTATAGACAGATACAGCTGTGTATCATCAACATAGCAGTGGAATGCCATGCTGTCTAATAATTCTACCAATTGGGAACATATACAGTGAGGAGAACAAGTATTTGATACAGTGTTGATTTTTCAGGTTTTCCCACTTGCAAAAAATTACAGAAGACTGTAATTTTTATCATAGGTAC
>JAUZNJ010028357.1:0-16148 GCA_034780135.1 Jordanella pulchra
TATCTATCTATCTATCTATCTATCTATCTATCTATCTATCTATCTATCTATCTATCTATCTATCTATATAGATATATAGATATATATATAGTAAATCTAAGTTATCTTTTTCTTTGAAAAAAACTAAAGTAATGTTTGTACCTATAAAAGAGTTTTATTACCCGGACTGAATATAAAACTGGCTCTGTGGTTTGTACATGTGGGGGCTGCACAGTGGGGCAGTGGGTGGCACTAAACTGCAGGAGATAGGCACCAGCCTAACCGCAAGCCTTATGGAACAAGCCGATGGACGGATGGATGGTATTAAAAAGATTTAATATTGAACACAACATGCTGTCACACAGAACTGGTAAATGCCTTGCTATAACAGAAACAGTAAAAACACTGTAATATCTGCTTTTATAAAATCAGATACTTTGCTTAATTATTGCTTTGCCAGCTGTCGAGGTATATGTAGAGTCACAGAGTCCGCCATGGTGGATGGCAGACACAGATGTCATCTAGTGTTTCATGGAGTTTATCTTGGATGATCTTAACCTTCATGAATCCAGGAGCCTTAAATAATCTATCTACTCTTAACGCAATGAACTACAAACTAACTGCATGTAGCACAATAGCTCCAATGCTCATTGGAGAACCTGGCTGAACCTGGCACCCCTAAAAGTTCCAACTTCTTGTAAATCAAACTGTCCACATAAACACATTTCAACCTGGAGAGACTGAACCACAAAAGATGCAATCAGAAAGATTTTACTGACATGAATGAAAAAAGTTCTTTGGGGCTTAGATCCTGGCACAAGACTTTGATGCTGTGAATTGACATGAGCTCTGATGAACGGCTTAAGAAGAGGATTAGAGAAGTCTTCTCCCCGGGGCCACGACACTGGTGGTGGAATTAGCCAGAGGATGAATGAGACTGAGAGTGAGGGAGGAGATGGGGAAAGGTTCAACTGGTATGCAGGAGAAAAGCTGGATGATGAGCTTATGAAGGAGATTTTGGGCCCCGATGTCAACTAACTGGGCCTTGAGAGTGGCTCATCAGCAGGTGATCCACGTGAGGCTAATTAGAGGCTAACAGGTTGAATTTTCACTACATTTACCAATAAAAGAAACAGCCTGTCTATCAGTAGCAAGCTACACCAAGAAGTTATGAGTCTAATTGTACATAAGACAAGCTGAGGTTTTACTAAATGAGCCTGGTTGCAAACACACAGACAATAGAAATATGGAATCTAATGGTGACTCACTTCACACTGTTATTTATACATTTGAAAACTCACATCTAATGAAGAAGGTATACATTCCACATCTTTGTTAAAGTTAATGAAAACAGAAAATGGAAAAAAAGGAATGATCCAAGCCCAATGCGTGATACATGATTTTTAACAGAAATAATATATATTCATTTTGTGTTACAAATTTATGTTTAACTTAAGCTTTTCTTAAGAATACTGTGACAAGTCATACCAGCCTGTGGTTATTTGCATGTATTACTGTCAAATGACTTTCCAAGAAACCAGGGAAAACAGCTTTATCATTTGTCCTGTTTACAGTTTAAATTAGGTCATCTTTTTTTCTATCACATTTCCTCTGCTAGCCGCATTATTTATGCTTAAATTAAAGAAAAGAGTGTCACTAGCAAACTAAAAGAAAGGTCTTGCTTTTAAGCTAACAGGAGTTAATCTAATGGCACTGGGTGAGTGGTTATATATGGTGCCCATCAAACCAAAATCTGAAAGACCCCTCGCATTTAATGCAAAATATATCCAGGAAAACATTCACAAATTAAAATAAATGGCACTTTGAGAAATGCCAGACAGCTAACAGTGACTTATTCTCCCCATATAATAAGGCCATTAAAACAGGGCACATGACACGAACCATAAAAAAAGCCAGTGTGGTGGAGAAATAGATAACAAGAAAATAATTTTCACAGACACATAAATGCACCTAGCCATAAAAAACAGAAGCTGTTAGTGTTCAGTTAGAGAGTTTAATAGGAAGCATAAATCTCTGGAATTCTATACTGGGAAGCATATAAACTTTTCAGCACATGATTGTAAAAAAAAAAAAAAAAAAAGAATAAGACAAACAAAAAAACCCACATTTGATTAAATGACGTATAGGAGAGCTTATAAGCTTGTTTATTCTTGTTAGAGGAGCCTAAGAACAGCCAATGAGGTTTCACTGAGTGACATTTATCCTCCTGCTTACAAGTGGCTTTATGTGCGCTGCTGGCTGACTCCCCTCATAACTGTCTGAGTGGGCAGTGGGGCAAAAAAAGAGGAAATACTGCAGGAGGGATATAAAGGCTTTTCCTTCCAGCTAACTTGTGGCTCTTGGTCTGTACATTAGGAATGATCCGGTCAGTCTTTTACCTTTGCATTTAGCAGAAAAAAGTATAAATACAATTGAAGGATGAGGACATTGATCTCACACAGATTTAAGTGAAATTCTTCCAGTCTCCTTGTAGTGTTTTTCAAACATTTCCTTTCTCCCTGCATGTGGGAAGAATGAAAAATGAACCATGACCGATATGAGTTATTGCAAAGCCAAGTCAGGATGAAGTGCAATCAAATCTTTAAAATGCCAACGTATTATGGAGCTGGAAAAAAATAAGAAAAAATATTCAGAACAACTAACATTCATAAGAAAACACAACGAATAACCACAATCGTATCCCGTAAAACTTGGTGCTATATGAGATTTTTCTCATATCTGAGTTTACAGAAAGGGTTATTTGATAAAGATCAAATCTTACCTCTATCTAATCCCTGAAAATTTGAGCTTTTGGATCTTCTTCCAGCTAAGCTGTCAAACTGTGTTAGACTCTAACCCAGTCACTTTTTAAGGGTATGGTCCCAAATTAAACATCAAAAAAAGGCTTTAAATAATGTTTGCTGATAAAGTCATGTGAAAAATCAATCTTAGATTCACTTGCCTAAATTGTATATCTGTGTCAGCCCTGCATTTTCACTGTAAGATTTCCTCCCTCAAAATGTTTACAAATGGTCAAATATAGAAGCCTGTGATTCCAGATATATTACAACAATACACGATAAAAGCACTTGATAATTTTAAGGTGATCTTCAAGGTAGTTTTTTTTTTCTAAATCCTGTTTAAAGGTTAGAAGTAACCAGAAATATATGATCCCCTTCCTCCCTAAAACTGCTGAAAGCCTGAGCCCTTTTAAGTCAAAATTAAAAACACATTTGTTTAGAGCTAGCTTTGATTGTTAAAGGTAAACTGTTAACTGAGGTATTTTTAGTTTAAGGTTGTGGTCCAACTGTTTTATCTGTTTTATGCATTTTTTAAATGTTTATTTGCTTTTATATTTCTTCTATTTTATTGTCTGTTTCATGTAAAGCACTTTAAATTGTCCATGTAGAGAATTGTGCTATACAAATAAACTTGCCTTGCCTCTTAGAATAAATCCAGATTAGTTGGTTTTGGAGGCTGAACCTGACAGGTTAACACAGAGATGGACTCAAACTGTGTCCTTATCCCTCGAAGCCATTTCCAGGTTTGCATGGGACATTTATTTGGATGGAAGATGGTGATTATATACATGGGAAAGGGAGGTAGGAATGATGCATCACCAACACTCTTTCGTAGTTAAACATGTGCTGACAACAAGCAGTAAAAATCCTGCATCCTACATTCTGTTGGGTTACCTTTAATAGAAAAAAAGTTTCACTAATCTTTCTGTATGTGTGATTTAATGAATTTGTCTCTGTGAAATGATTAAAAATAACAAATTTGAATTGTTGGCCCACAGCCCTCTCTATCGATCATTCATGTGGAAAACCATTGGCTGTTGTGTAAAATATTGACCGCAAGTAATGATAAAGAGTCATAAAATAATATTATTAATTAAACAGCACGCATCAATGACTATGACAATTTCAAGACTACAGTCAAGAAGGGAGATTCTCTATTGGCTGTGACCTTCAAGACTAAGCTGTACTTATACTGAATTATAATTAAAAAGCGTTTTTAGGTGACATTTCTTAACCTTTAACACAACTCATCTTCTCTGAAAATCCTACACTGTCATCTTAAATTTGAAGGACAGGTAAATAATCCTGAAAACATCTCACAATTATACTCCTACTTCCCAAAGGTTCAGACATCCTAAAATGACCAACTCCTAAATATGACCTGGGGAAAAAATTTTACAAGAGTAATTTGTTTTAAAGCTGTTAGATGCTAAAGGATTCGCACTCTTTCACTATAGAGGAGGATCATCTATTAGGTGGTGATTAAATGTAGAAAGAACATCACAAATTAGATTGGAAAGAAAAGCACATGGGGTAAAATAAATCCTGTATAACTCTTTATAAACCAGTTGCATCAAACAATGGTTTAGTACTTCATATTTTACAACTATATACCACATAATGAGTCCTTGATGACTAATGGATCTGGATCTTTAGTTCATCCCTACGACTAAAACTTGGCAAAGAAAGAGAAGGGAGTTTTAAATGGTTGTTTTTAAAACATCTAAAAATAGAATTGTAGGAGTTAGGCAAAATATTTGCACAGTGAAGATTGTTGACCCCTTGTCTGCTCTAAAGAACTTTAAAAGAAAAGAAAAAACACTTGAGAGCCACCTAAGGGTCATGCTTTAAAAGATTAAAGGGCCATTTTGAGCCCAGAAGAATAATTCAAAATATTACCAAATGTTTTTGCAAAGAACCAGAGTAAAAAAATGCTCTTAACTGTGTCTTCTCTCCAATCTCATACAGTACAGGGATTTTTACTTGAACAGTGATTCAACTTAAAGTTGTTTTAACCACCTTAAAAAGCTGATGCAGTGAGCATCAGGCCTTGAAGTAGACAGTAATGAACCTCAGTGCTGGCTCATGAGAAGTGGCTACTGCCTTCATTTCAGGCCTACAAACGTTGGTTTTGTCAATAAAATCCATTAGACTGGAGGAGGCGTTCATGGAAACTACTTACAGACTTAAAAGCTTAGCTGCTGTAACATATAGATTTAACAGATTTCTGGGACATACATATGATGTGTATATATCACCAATTCTAGTCTCTTTAACTAGATGTTACCACTCTTAAGGTATTTAATAAGTTAGTCTGATTCCTTAACTTTAAGCCTTTTTTCTCCCTGGTCAATAGAGAACTTCCCACACAGATTAATAAGACAAAAATCCTTATGGCTTCTGATCACTGTAAAATAAAGATAACTTCACATGAGGAAGAAGATAATTGTGTCATAACATAGAAGGAACCAATAAAACCTCTGAATGTGAACTCAAACACCCCCTAATTTCATCTTTATATTATAACTTGCATATCTCACAAGCAGGGTTCTGGGTTACATAAAGAATATTAATATCTCAATTCCTCTTAAATTTCTTTTAGTCTTTTTTCCTCTCTCATTTTTATTGCCTCAGGCCTCTGTTGTTAATCTAGCAAGCTAACTCTGTTATGAATCTTTTTTAAACTTTTAATGGATGAGTTACTAGAGAGAAGCCCCTATTTTTATAAACAACACTGAGCTGTTATGAAGTGTTCTGACTTCATACCACATGAGGTTATAAATGAAAAAAAGAACTACGCTTTACAACTCAATCAGTAATAAATTGTCATCTTGTCTACTGTCCAGCTGATTAGAATAAAACGCAGAAAGTAAAGCTAGAAGGCCTGGCAATGACCCAGAAATCTTTGAGTCATTCCTCAATTTTGAATTTCACATCATTCTGTTCCAAAAAGTCCATAATATTACCAGAGCATGAGCATTTCTTTTACCCAGCCAAAAACAAAGAGATTACTAGATGCTTTTCTATATGCAAATGAAAAAAATGCAATGCCTCTTCCTGAAGATAAAAGACCACTGTTAGAGTAATTCAGAAGTTCCATTGATGCCAACATAATAAACCTTTTTTTTCATCATGTTCCCAAGTAAACTATTCTTTTTGGTTAATTTTATGATCATTTAATTTGATCACATATTTCTTATTTCATTCCATTTTTGTCGCAAGCAAAGAACAAATTTTGTAAATGGAAATTTAAGATAAATTCATCTAGAAATGAAAGTTTGAAAAACTACTTAAAAAATGTTCTGATTTTCTCATGTTTAATTTATTTCTTTTCTTTAGATTTCATTTGTCAAATGTTTTTCACATTTTGAACTTTTATATTTCTTTTTTTAATTTTATTTCTTCAACTTTCTCTTTTTCAGATTGAGTTTTACGAATTGCATTCTTTTCAAACTGGGTTTTACAGGATCTTCTTTTTCTTTCTTCACACTATCAAATAATAATAACATTTAAGCTTTAGCATTGAAGCTACTACAGATATACACCAGGTGTAAGAATTAACAAGCCAACCGAACTGACATTCTTAGTATTTCGTACAATAACCTTAAAACAGAATATTTTTTTATAGATAGCTGGATATTAAGACAGACAGACGGACGGACGGACGGACAGATAGATAGATAGATGGATGAAATCAATGTGATCAGACAAATAGACAATGAACACTAAGGTTAGAATATAAGCTGTAAACTTCTTTTATAATAATATACATAGTTCTAAATGAAAGGTTAAATCAAATGAAGTAGCCAACAAGTAATTGGTATAAAATTAAGTTTGACAGCATAAGTGGAGGGTACTTCATCCAGAAGAGTTAATAAGACCATTTAACTGGACAAAATCCAATTATAACCCCAGTAGAAGACCACTCTGAGAATAAGTTATATTGCAATACAATTGTGTTTCCATAAATTGGCCTTACCCACTTTCTGTGTCAAAGCAGCTCTTGTGGGAAAAAAAAGAAAACTCATCCACCGTGTCATGTTTATTCCATCATTAGTATTATAATCAAGCATCTTGGTTAGCTTTTCTCCTCGAGTGCTCCATCGTTTAACGAGCTATAAATGACAAGCATCACTCTAAAGGTAGATGTCTATCATTTCCCTTCCAGGGATACACAATAACACACTGACTAATGGATATAAGACAATTGCAGAGAGGAGATCCTAAAAGAGGCAATGTGGAATTTCCGCTATTGTTAACAAAAATGGTCACATGAAGGCTGGCTTCTCTGTGCCATTTGGCAGATGATTCTGTGAAACAGAGATCACCCCAAGTGTCAATTATCACACATTTGATGGCACTCCAAACAAATGTTTCGCAGCCATTATTGGTAAGTGAGAAAATAGCAATTGTGACACAAATATGTGGAACCATAATGACAAGGCCTTGTGATGCAGAAATTTACATAAAATAAAGATATAAAGAAAACAACTTTTACCCCCAAAAAATCTACATTTCCTCATATTTCTGTCAAATCCACTGGATACAATTTTTTCCTGTAATTGTAAATCATTGATCTGTCTGGCTAAAGAGACATGTAAGAGGATTTCTACCCCTTAACAATTTTCACACTTTGACATGTTGCAACCCCAACCATCTATGATGCGTTGGCATTTTATGCCACACGCCTACAGAAGGTGGTGAAACACTGTGAAATGGAAAAATTATAACTTTCATAATGTTTTTCAAGTTAAACTCTGAAAAGTGGGGCAAGAATGTTTATTCGTCCTCCATGAGTCACTGATTTGTGGAAATACCTTTTGCTCCATTTGCTGCCTCTCTATTCGGAGAACTTCTCTCAAACAAATGTAGAGGTTTAAACTTGTATTCTCTCGTTCTTCTTTATTAAACATCTGAAGTACACATTTATAAATGGATGTAGGTCTGGACTTTGACTGGGCCATTCCAATAAGCTTTGATTCCTCTACTATCAGATTAAGGTTGTCCTCCCATTACAACTCGGATCAGTGTGTATCTTTAGTGTATTCAGGGAGTGTACACTTATTTTGCTGTCTCTGCCAAAGGAAAATATTCATAGACTGTGTTTCACTCTAAAGATTCTGCATTGACTTCGTTCTGCAGTGATAAGTTTATCCAACAGATAACATTTTGCAATGTAAGGAAAATATTGAACTTTGGATCTCATCAAACTGGACCACTTTTTATGCGTATTCTTTACCTCCTACATGACTTGTGACAAACTGCTCGCTGGATATGACTAAAGATTCTTTGATGAACAGATTCCACGATTTGAACTGTGGATCTCTTGCATCTCTTGAGTTATCATGACCCTCTTCCTGCATGGCCTATCCTTGCCCAGCCAGTAAGTTTGGATATACAGCAGTGTCTTTGCAGGTTTGCAGTTGGGATATATTTCTATTTTCAGGTTATGGATTGAACAGTTGCTCCATGAAATGTTCAAAGCTTGGAGTATTGTCTTCTGATCATTTTAAAGGTCCCCTTTGTTCAACTTTGCAGCTATTCACTCTTGTGTTGCTCATAGATCCTATAAAAGAAAGACTTTAAAGATGTAAAGAGTTGTTAACATCATTTCCAACTTTTCACAAATGTACAACTCTATCCAGAAGGGGAGGTGCTGGGTTGAGGTTGCATTGCTACAAACATTTGGAACAACTAAAAAGCAGAGGTAGATATAATAAAAATGTAGAAAGAAGAAGATAATAAAAATGTATAAACAAGCTTAGGGGTTAAAAAGATACACTGAATCAGCAAAATATATTTAGTCCTCTCTTTTGTTTAAAGCTGTAAATTTGTGGTCTACACTTTCCCCTATAGATGGCCAGAATATTGGGTATAGGAGGGAAAGCCAAACATTTGTAAAAGTATAAAATCCTGAAAACACCTCATTGCTTTTTGCCCAGCTTCTCTCTCTGCCCAGGGCTATTGCCAGTGGCCAGCTTTCAGAACGTCCACTCCTGCACTAATTGTCTTCCAGCATGCTGCAAATGGTCCCCAAATAGTTGTCTCCTGTTATTTGTGAACAGTTAACAGCTTGGACAGAAACTGCTTGAGGTGAAGGCTGGAGTTCCCTTAAAAAAATCCAAGTGTGGATGCATGTTAAATCCAATGCACAGTGGCTGCTAGGTATTTGGTAGCAGTAGAAAGTGTTGGACGCATAGAAACAAAAGAAACATCTCCGTCAATCATTTTATCTTTCTTTCATCAATAATGATTCAAGATCAGACCATTCTGACCTATGAGATGAAAGGTTTATTAGGTTATTTCTTCCATGTTCTGAGTTGTTTAAATGTTTCTTTTCAGTAACTATAATTAAGAAAATCCAACATCAATGTACTTATGTTCTTTATCTCCCTTAGACTAAATTGTGGTTTGCCAAAGTCTGTCATTTTAGGCACGCTAACCTGTACTTGAATCATCCCTTCGGCCAACTAAACAGCATGTAATTTCTTATTGTGGAGGATATCTGCTTTAATGCAGTGTAAAATCCCTTTAAAAATAGGATTTGTTTCTTTCATATCAGTCTTCACTTTTCCATGTATGCTGGACCTCACTTGAGCTATTCTGTTTGGTGTTTTTTTTCTTTTTTAACTCTAAATTTTCTCTGTGGCTTACTTACCAAAGGTTATATTTTGAAAGATCTTGTACTTCCTCAGTCAAGCTCACTCCCCTTACCCTCCTACCGCCACTCCACCCCCTTAATCCCCTCCCCTACACAACTGAGCCTAGAGAGAGGGTTCAGTAAAAGAGAGAAATAGCCCAGAGAGACCAAGACCAGGGCAGCCACAGGAGGAACGGTGTAGGGGCCAGGAGGCTAATAGCCTCTGAGTCAGTGACCGGTAAAGATGTCTGTCAGCATTTTTTTCCCACATCAACTGACAGGACTACTGAACTCTAGCTTGAGCATAAAACTGATAGATAGGTGATCAGGGTAAAAGAGTGACAGTGGCA
Organism: Jordanella pulchra; assembly: GCA_034780135.1. NCBI lineage: Eukaryota > Metazoa > Chordata > Actinopteri > Cyprinodontiformes > Cyprinodontidae > Jordanella > Jordanella pulchra. The sequence continues at coordinate 9,771 of JAUZNJ010028357.1, forward strand.
AATTCATAAGATATATTCAGCGTTATAAAGAATTACTTTTACTGTGCTTAATAGCACAATAATAACTTTAAAACACCGCCCAGGCACTATTAAGGGCTTATTCATTTTGGCATTATCTCAGTTTGCTGCCATATTGGCAAAGAAAATACAGGCTGCTTCAACCCAGATGAGGATAAATCCTGTCTCTTTATTTCTTTCTATATTTGTTTTCCTTAAAGCATGTAGTTCTGACTAAACTGTTGAATTAACAAGTCAAAACATGTTTGTTCTGATTTGATGGTTTCGTGTTAACAGCATATTCTTAACATCAAGCACTCAGCCCATTTCTTTCAGAGGTTAGAGGATGTTTGTCTAATGTTTGTCCAGTATGTTGTCTTGGTGTTTACATCATAACTAGCATATAAAAGCGATCATTTACTTTTCATATCAGAATAAAATATAAAGGTACTATTTAATACTGTTTGATCTATTTTAATATGTAAAAATCATGGAAAGAAGTATGGATTTCCAAAGGAGGGTTTAACAAAATGCTAAAAAGAACCCTCAGGAAAATTGCTGTTCTGCCATGTAGTTGAAGGTAACAATGATAATTACAAACCCTGCATCACAGTAATGTCCTATTTAAGATATTGTATGTGTTTAACCAACTCTAAGTAACTTTTTAAACTCCATTAAATGTTTTCATAACTTCTGTTATTATATGTCGACTACTAGTTGAATGACATCTCTGTCATGGACCAGGGGGTCTTTATCACTTTCACCGGCACTAAAAAGCTTTGAGGAGGGTGGCAGGAACTCTGCCACACAAAACAACTACTACTTCTTTACATCAAACATCACTTCCCCTTTTCCCCATTCGTTATAAAGACAGAAGTTTGATGCCTCTAAGTTTCCCTAAGAGACTGTATATTTGTGCAGATTGTGCAGGATTGATATTCAGGCAATGCGGCACCTTCCTGCTGGGATTAACTGTGAAATTATAGAGTCCTAAACTACTTAGCACATCAGTCACTGCAGGATTATGGTACCAAACCAGAGTTAAACGTTTCTTATTTTCAACATTGTCATATGAAATAGTTTAGCTACAGTTAAATTCATTACCTCATTGCTATTCAACAGCCACCGAAAACAGAAATGTAGTTCTTTCCAACTGCAGGCAATCTGTGGATCAGAATTTTATCATGCTATGGTCTTTACCACACTGGTGCTCATGGGAAATGCTGACTCCCTTCAGACAAAACAATACATTTTTTGTCCACTGGGAGGAGCCAAAATCCACCAAAACTGGAACTTCTTTATCACTGCTTTAAAAAGATCCTTGTTGCAACCAGTAAGTGATGCACAATTTCATGTGTCTCCGACCTTAGTCCCAATTCAGGTGGCATACTCTGACCAATGACACAAGGAATTTGTTTGTGCCTGTGCCCTATACAACCAAGCCAAGTTGTCATGGCGTCCACGATGCAGGTTTCAGCAACTACTTCCTGGTCCGTGGTCTCTCCTCACTATGGACTTCATCCAAGTTTCTACCTCCTCTAAAAGTCATTAAGTCATTCTCATTCATGTAAAGTGATTCACCATTATTGTTCGCTTTAAGAAGCTCTCCTCAGATAAAGAGAAAGAGGAGATCCTGGACTAAGAGGTTTTCCGTCTCTAGACATCTCTGACAGAGGACCACAGTTTGTTTGTCCATTCTCGAAGGAGTTCTGTTCCATGTTGATAATCTCCATCAGTCTGTCTTTTGGTTTTCACACAGAGTAGGATGGTCTGAGAGGGCAAACCAAAGGGTTGAGACCAAGTTCCAAAGTCTATAGGTTGCTATGTTTTACAATTCCATTCCTTCTAGCACAACTGGTCACTTCCCTTTCTACATTGTACATGGATTACAACAAACAGTGTTCCCCATTCATGAATAAAAGGCAAGGGTCCTATCCACTTATGGTGCTACCTTGACATGCCAACAAGTCTGGAGAAATGCTAGGAAAACCTTGCTCAAGATGTCAGAGGTACAATGACATGCTGCATCCCTACCACAATCTATAAGACAGGCCAGCAAGTTTGGTTTTCCACTAAATACCTTCCGCTGGGGGTTGAGTCTAAGAAGCTGGCTCCTTGATTCCTCTCTCCCTTTCTTATTTCTAAGGTGGTGAACCTGGTAGCCATCTGTCTTCAGTTACCCCATTCCAGGACAACTCACCCCACGTTCCTTGTGTCAAGGGTCAAGCATTATTTCACATCTTGTCTTGTCTTGTCTCCCTCCAGAGGTTCTTAACTCTGCTGCTGGGGGTTTCTTGTCTAACTCCAAATATAAATAAGATTGTTATAACAACTCTTTACAGTAGGACAGTCTTCTTTACAGAAAGAAAGTCTGAGATGGAAAAGGACTGAAATTTTTGCACACACATATCTATTAATCTAAAAATATATCATCAGTAAGGACAGTCTAATTTTTTGAGGTTGTAATTCAGTGTATAGAAACATTTCTTTTCCTTTCAAGCATTCAGTCCATTTAAGTTAACTTATTGAACGGTTTCCATATGATCATTTCTCATGATACTAATAGGTAACAGCCTCATTTGAAAATGACAGACTTATTACAAATGGTGACACATTATATAAAAGATAGAGCAGGAGCATTGTTAAAGTAGAGCTGTCATGTCAGCTGAAGATGAATTGTGTAACAAAATGTACTAGTGGTGGCTTTTTCTAAACTATCCTGCAGGTGGAACGCTTATTTGAACATGTTTGTTTAATCAGTACCGCTCTGCCAGAGTTCTTACCAGCCTGAAAAAGCATTTATGTGAGAGCACTTACTGAAATGTCACTTCCTCGAATGCAATCTTCATCGCATATAAGGCACATTATTCTTAAGTGCTTTTTCTTGGCTTATTGTCCCCAATTCCTGCTTCCACTGAGGAGAATTTTCTAATAGTTACAACAATATTTAATTAAATGCTTCTTGTTTAATGCATTGTGTATTCTATTTTATTCTTATTTCTATATTTTTCAGGACAGGGTAAAGAACTGATAATATTTACTGTTTGTTTACCTGATCTTGCAATAGTTCAAATTACTCACAAAGGACAGAGTGGTCAGAGATTTGTTCAAGTATGAGTAGCGATACTTTATAAGAATACTGCTCAAGTAAAAGAAAGAAGAACGGGACAGTAAAACTGCTCCTAAAAGTACTTTTTCCCCTAAATGTTACTCAAGTAAATGTGAGGAAATGTAACTAGTAACAACCCACCTCTGGTTTTAAGAAGGTATTTTTAAACTCCAGTACTAACTAGCTTAACTGGAGTGCTTTGCTTGTTTGTCAGCAGAGGCAAGTACAGACTCAGTTTATTCATGTTAAATTTGCAGTATGTGTTCTTTCAGCTGCTTGTGTAATCTTACAGCTAACTTGCTATACTCATGTATCACTAAAAGGAGACTTAAAGCAGAGATTCCAGTTTGTCAGAGAAAGAACTAGTTAGTCACTCTCTGAAAAGTAAGTCGAGGCCATTTAATGACAACCAAAATTGCATTATAGGCCAAAACCATACATTTAAAAAAAAATGTCAAATAAATTGCAATGTGACATATTATTATTAAAAGTTTTTAAAATATGATTAGAATGTTATTCTATATAATTCTTCTAGTTATTTCAGAGTAAAACATGAACAGTTTAAATAAAATAATTTTAACACTTTTTTGTGTTTATTACATACAAGCAAGATGAAACAAAACGAAAGAGGAAAAAAATCAGTGATCAATTCTAAACAAATTTACATTCACATTCTGGTCTAGCTATAATATAATCAGTCATCATCTGTGTGTGACAAATCTGCAGTCTGAATAAGTAGGAGGTAAAATAGAGATAGGATTTATGATTCTTTAAAGGAAGCCAGAACTTGCGGATCTGTTTCTTTCAAATAGTCATTTAATAGAAAGACCAATTTCTATGTAATTTATTTCATAGAAACTAGGCTAGATAAATACAGTTTGTCTGAGAAATACTCACTTGAACAAATTTTTATCCTAAAATTATAGGGAGAACTTTGGATTAGAATTACTCAAACTTAAAGATCCCAACGATGTACAAACTATTGGTGGGATATTGTTCTGATATACTGATTATACTTTCACTTTACATTTGTGGATTAAACATTAATGTGTGATCTTTCATATCCTTTTATTCTTACTTGTATTTATGTTAATTTGGAAAACATTATTACTGGATGATTTAGTCAAACAATATAAAGGTTGATGTGTTCCTTCTCTCTTCACTGTAAGATTAACATGATTTCAGTCTTAACTAGAAAAGCAGTCAGAGAGCACAGACCTCCACCAAGCAGCTCATTCCCCCGAGATATAGTGACCTCCACTTTCACACCGGACCCAGATCATTACCAAAAAAATTCCCATATCCAGATTCTGATCCGGATCATCACTAAAAGTTAATGGATTGGTCCTTAGCCCACGACACACCTTTAGTAAGATTTTTAAACCAATCAGTCGATAGATTTTTTCTGTAAAGTTGCTAACAGACAAACAAACCAACACTACCGAAAACATAACCTCTTTGGCGGAGGTAATGAGTCAGTTCATGCAAAGCGGTATTGTTGGCATATGAAATAAACGCTGCACATGTAGACTACTTGTGTGACTCATTTCCTGTAACTTATGTTGACAAATGTGGCCCATGAGTGAATGTCACAATACATTAACTTCTTAGCTTTGATTGCAGCTAAGAGGGACGGCGTGAGGACTGGGCTTCCTGTGACTGCTCTGAAATAGGGGAGGCCCATAGCAGCACCAACCACTTGCTGTGAAAAGTAAGAGTCTCTAATAACACCAAAAAACATTTATAAGATTTTCCAATACATGTATTGGTATGGGCTGCTACAAAAATCTAAATACTACATGATTATGCTTACCAGAGTCACCATGTTAGCAGTCTATTTATACAAATAGGTGGTTAACTATTGACTCAACTAATGCTACCCTAAACGCTAGTTACACTCTTTCCAGTTGCACTCATAACTTAATAGCTGTTTATTCAATTTAAAAAAAGCTTTGGACAGAATTGGAACGTTAAAAACCTTAAGTTACCAGGAAATAAAAAAAAGACAAATTTCCTGCTGGTTTCCACTTTTCAGTTAAAGTGGCAATAATGCGGTTAAATGTTTTCTTTTCTCTGATCCATTTTGCTATCTACCAAGGCAGCATCAGATATCCAGCCATGCCATCAGCAGGGGGACAGCCAGGCCTTTGCTGAAAGCAACGCTTGGCTTTTTTCAGCCAGATTGATGGCTTCAGACACACCCACACATCTGATATCACAGTTTCAATTAGACCAACCACTGTAATCATGAAAGAGCTGAGGACACAGGGACAGATAAGAATGGCACATAAGATCAGAGTTACACAGCAAACACATTGATAACATTTGTGCTCCAGCATTGCCATCTCCTCTTAATATGGCAATGTAGCCTGAAAAGGTGAAGCCATTACCCAGAAACCAAAAGAAATGGGACAAAATACATCATACATTTTCTGCGTATTATGTACCAAAATAAAAGAGCAGGGTAAAAGAGAAAATGATAAGAATTGTAAAATAAATAGAAAGTGGAAAAGCCCAGGAAATAAAATCAAAGAAAATGAAAGAGAACACTTTTCTCAAAAAAGGATGAGGAAAAGATTTACAAGCAACTAAATAGGGGGAGAGAAATATATGGCGAATAACAATGATTCAAGCAGCTGACCCATACTATGAAGCAATTTTTTATCATCGGAAAAACTTCTTGTGAAAAACAAATTAAATGCTGAGCCAAAGGTCCGACAATCCACCATTACTTAACTGTTCCTCTCAAAAATGCTGCTCCACTGGGCGTGATGAAGTTGCAACTTCTTTTACGAACAAGCTGACCCTTTTACTCATAAACAGTTTATTGAACTTGATAATGTAATCTATAACATCTCTATAAATTCTCCAAAGCAGACACCATATCTCAAACTCATAGCGCTCTAGTTTCTGCCCCCATGCCGTGCTCTTATCAGACCCGCAGCCTCTTGCTCTGAGCCAATATCATCCATCTAAATCATGAGCTGGCGGTTCGTACTGTGTGTGCTTGCGGGTGGAAGGTTACGTGAATCCAGAGCTGTTGACATGAAACACCGGCACATAGTCTGAAACAGTAGAGATACAAACATCCAACCACAAGTGCTTCCAGAGGAATGCTACCAATGACTGCCAAAGTGAAGTGGATCACTGCTTTGGATTCCATCACAGCTGTCAACAACAGTATTCACAGCACAGTACAGCTAACAGACTCTCTCTCAAAAAAAAAAAAAAAAAAATATATATATATATATATATATATATATATATATAGA
>JAUZNJ010028359.1:0-16147 GCA_034780135.1 Jordanella pulchra
TATATATATATTATTTGGTTAGGCGCTTTTATCTACTTAAATATTTTGCAATAAATATAAATGGAAAACCCCATAATGGATCAAAGACATAACAAAGAGGACAAGAAGTTGTTATTTCACACCCTCAGTGAGCATTCATCCATTTTGTTTTTTTAGCACCTCCACCCGCAGGGAGTTACAATCTTTTTCCAACTCTTGATAAATTATTTTTGTTCGTATCTGTGATTTAATCCTGGCTTCTCGCAGTTGCATTTTTATAATACTGTCTGTTTTCATGATCATCCAACACTTTAATAAGAACAAGTTAAGAAGGAAGAACATTTTGCAGACTTTTGCATGCAGATGCTTTAAACCACGCCACTGTAGCTCTGCCTTTAAATGTGTTCAGCTCTACTCTAGTGTCAAGTCTTTTGCAACATCAAACAGGTTTTTCTTGGATTCGTCTCCAGTGATCTTCTCATCAGTTCGGAATGCCAGGCTCTGCTGAAGACAAGCGTTCCCTCATCATGACACTGCCGCCACCAAGGGGAGTCTACAAAGTATTTGAATATTAAATGTAGCAACACATCTATTTAGCGCTTAAAGAGCACTGATATATCAACTATATCCTTAAAGCTAAAAGGTTAACGAGTTCCTAGCAGTTTTTGTATCATTTTTTTATTCATGTTTTTATATTCATTTTATTCATATATCTACCAGTTTCCATCTCGTAGGTAATAATTGCTGTATATTTACACATTGTACTCTGAGATCCAGCCTGTTCATGCCATCCCTCTTAATTATTTTTGAGAGAACAAACAATGTGGAGTTGATGAGCCTTTTAGGACCTAAATTAAATCAAGTAAACCATAATACGAACCTTTTTGAAGTAACCATTGTATTTATTTCTGGTTCACACATCTTAACTGTCACAGTAACAACAACACTTTAAAAACTAGCACTGGTAAAATATTTGACCAAAAATATAAAGCATTTCAAGTCGGGAGAAAGAGAAGCTAATTGATGGGTTGTGCAAGTAAATGAGTTTGTTTGCTCTAAAAAAGTTAATTAAAGTCTGAAAAAAAAACCAAAACAAAACAAAACAAAACAAATGCATTAAAGAAAAAGATACCATTTCACTTGTGTCTAAAAATATATAAGAAAAAAAAAGATTTCCTGTAATTTAAAGTCAAGGTTATTCTGAGTAATATGAGGTGACCCAGATAATGATGATAGAAATAAAGCTGACTGTAATGAAGAAGATGTAAAAGATGAAGAGCAGACGGTCAATGACCAGGCCAATCTGCATCCACTCCTCTGAGCTTGGACTTCCCTTCAGCTGTAGAATAACATGATGGTGGATGGCCTGGAGATCCCTGCTCAGGTTCTTCAGAACCCGCAGCGTCTCGCGCTCCTTTTGCATCTCCTTTGTCTCCATGGTTTCATTCTCTTTTGACACTGGAGAGACGTTTGCAATTTCTATCCCAAAGGAAGGAACAGAAAACTATGAATTTAAACGGAGCAAAATCCTTTATTATAGTGACTAGAATCAGACTTTGGATTTGTAGCTAACCTTGTGCATCAGGATTCTTTATCACCAGATCTGTTTGAGGTTCAGGCTTGGGTGGAAGCCACACAAGACGACCCAGAAAGTTAAGAATAAACACCTTGATCCAACGAGGAGGTGGACTATAGAGAGCAGATCCCCGCTGAAGATTGGTGATGAAGATGGTCTCCAGGAGACTGGTTACCATCAGAGTCAGGCAGAGAGACAGAAACACATCTGGAACAGTAAGAAGAAGGGATGACCTTTGGAGAGATGATTTGCAAAACAAACAAACAAACCAAGCAAAAACAAGAAAGATAAAATGGGCTTCCAGTGCAATCCAGTAAATGTTATATATATTAGCTGGACTGCAATCAGCTAGAGCTACTTCAAACATTCAGTATGTTCAAATGATTAACATTCAATGTTGAAAAAAAAAGACTTAGTATTGTGTTAAATGTTCTGCAACATTTTAGTGGAGATTTGCTCAGTGTATCAGCATTTATGTAATTACATGGTATTTTCACAGCCTAAAAAAACAACTTTAGGATTTTGGAAACTCAAAAGTAATTTAGCAGATCTGACTTTTAGTGGCGCTACTTGACTCGTTTACAAACATTATTAAAACAAGTAATATCTGTGTACAAGCATGTGAACATGTAAGTTAAAGGAATAGGTTTTGCAAGAGTTACGTCATTCGTACAACCAGAAAATGAAAATATACTTTCGGTTTCTGCTATGAGAAAAACTGCAGAGTAATGGTTGATAAAAGATTATCCCCATAAACAGTATGAGTGCACCTGTGATAAAACAAATTAGATCATGAAAGCATCCCTAATTTAAAAGAGGAAAACTCAAGATAAAGACGACTTTTCTTATTTCAAAGATATCAATAAAATATTTGACAGCTTTCCTTCTATATTCATTTATACATCCAGCTTAGGCTAAAAGAACTTTCTCCAAACAATGTTCAGATTCTCAGATCATTTTAAAAGCGAATTTAACAACAATGTGAATCTCTCCACATAAAATTAACCATTTTCTACATTTATTATGATAGAAAATATCAGCAGAGCTTCTGAGAACTGACTGATGAGAGGTATGGTGTTTCCAGTGATAGGAAGCAGGTCATTAGTGCTGAGCAGGAAGACAGTGTAGCCAAGGACCAGGGTCATCTTGAACAAGGAGCGGTCAACGTTTTGAACAGGCAACATGAAGCTGAAGAGATCCACAGTGATGAGGAAACAGCTGGGGATCAGAAGGTTCACGACATACATGGTAGAGTGGCGCTTTACAGCAACCTGCAGCAGAAGATTGCAGGTCAGCAGAGGAGGAAAAATACTGGTGGTAAAAAGTTCCTTTTTTTAATGTTCATTAACCAAATGCAAAATTATCTATTTATTGAGCATCTTTTTCAACCAGCAGCTGGTTTGATTAAAGCAAAAAAAAAAAAAATTAACAATCAAATCTTCCCAATAAGACTCTTTTTTGTTTTGCTTAGGAATATTTACGAATGAAGAAAACAGGAAAGGCTTCAAATCAGATATAATCAAATCAAATTTATTTTGATATCTATTTGAATTTGTAGAATTTCTACTATTTGGAAAAAAAAAATATTTTGCACCATAAGGTGGAAAATTTCTTTTGATTCAACTGAAATTTAAGCTTTTCCATAAATGTAAATTGTTACCATAAAACTATAAATGATTTGGTCAAATTCTTACAAAGAAGCGAAGCTCGTCATAACTGTAACCCTCCAAGGTTGGTATTACTACTCTTTCTGATTTTATTCCAACGAGCTGCCATTCGCCCATCGTTGCCATTTCTTGTTTGGACATCTGTAATATTTCCTCTTGTGTTACCAGAAGTTCAAGTTGTATAGCACTGCCTGTGAGGATAGTAAAGTATTGGTAAGAGCAGATGAACATGTTCAGCAAACATAATGTACTTTCTTGAATAAAATAACATCCTACATTACTGTTTAAGATCAGAGTCCACTGAGTTTTTTCTTACTACGGTGTATGTAGGAATTGAAGGTGAAAGTGCAGTTTTGAACATCAAATGGAAACAGGTAGATGTTGAGACTGCAGGAGCTCACGACTCTGACAGGCTTTGCATCATATACAACACCATCAAAACGCAGGTAGGTGTATGGGACTTCTGGAGCGGAGTTCTTCTCCATGCTGCAAATAATTAGACACACACACTCTCGTGAAATTGCATGTAGACTAATAATCCAAAACAGCTCCCAATCAGAGCAGCTCAATCCAAAGACACACTGTCAGTAATCTGATGTTTCTGACGAGCCACTCATCAGCTTTATCTTTATAAATTATTCATGCCCTTTGAAAAGTTTTTTTTTTTTTTCACATTTTCCCATATTATGTCCACAAACTTTTATGTTTTGGGGGGATTTAATGAGACTTGCCAATACAAAGTTGGGCATAATAGTGGCATAAAATGATTTTTACTCATGGTTTTCAATTATAGAGATAATAATCTGAATATTGTAAGATCACTCACTCTACTAGCCTCTTCTTCTAATTTCTTAGTAAATAGTCAGTCTTCAATCTCAGTTTAAATCCAAAAGTTTTATAAAGGACATAAAGGTTTAATTTGATCACATTTATAAACACAGAGCAGCAGCACCAATGAGAACCAATGAGATGTCCCTAATATTTTTATTTCTGCCTGTTCAAATATGCTGACACACTAAATTATTACATTTTCAAATCCTCAATAGATTATTTTGAAAACGTTTTTATTCTCTTTGCATTCTGCATATTCATGAAGATAAAACACCTTAAGTGGACTATGCCTACTATTGTGCTAGTTTTTTAAATTATTAACAGTTCTATATATTTTATACACATATTCTTTGGTTTGTCAGAAAAAAAATATCTTTCCTTCATTCATTCCTTGTAGATCAGCTTCACTTCCGCTACTAAGTTTGCAAGGGTTTTATTAATCCAAAACTATTCGAAGATTGAAAAGGACAAAACGGTTGAATAAAAAAGAAAGCTAAACAAAAAAGAATAAACTAGAATAAAAACCAAACATTTATAACAATGAGAGCAGAGAAATAAGCCATATGGCAAAACCACAGTGGAAAAATACATAACAGAAAAACGGCAAGACCAGTTAGAACATATTACAAGGAAAGGCAGATCACATAAAAAAACAAAATAAAGATAAACCCAGAACCTCAGAGATTTGAGACATAGAAAGAAATGAATGTAAACATTTCAGTGTAATTTCAAACAGACCAGCAGCTAAAAACCCAGAAGTTGTTTTCACAAAGCAAGGACTCTGGATAAAAAGAAATTCTACAGATAAAAAAAGTGAAACTCAAGATATCTTTTCCTTTCACTTTACATTAATCTAAAATTGTTTTTTCCCCCCAACACTGGTCCTCAAGGCTCACTGCCCTGCATGTTTAAATTTGAGATTTTTTTATGCTTCAACACGCCTGGTTCAGATGATTGCATTTCAGCAAACCCTGTTAATCTGATATCAATTGACATCAGGTGTGTGACAGCTTGGAAACATCCAAGACATGCAGGGCGATGACTGATCTAAAACCTTTGGTTGGTCAAAATGCTGATTAAATTCAGCAGATGTTGTGGCCGTTTCTCAATATGCGTACTTCTGCGTTCTTGTGTATTCGTGAAACGTCATCAGCCTCGGCCCAAGTACTGTTTCAATTCACAAGAACACAAGACCAAACGGAGGAAATCCTCGGATGTTGTTCTCGCTCCTCCCTCTTCAGAGCAGACTTGTTACGTTCTAAGACTGTCAGTTTTTCCAGCATGCATCGCGGCAGCAGTAGCTCCCGGACCTCTGCGCTACGCGCAGCCATAGCTAACATTAGCCCGTCTGCAGCAGCCCTCTCTCGGCATAGCTGTGTGTGAAGTACTGGCGGCTCTGACAGCGTTTTGTTCTTTTGTTGTTGTTTTAAGGTCAAAAGGTCAATTTTATTTGTGTTTATCTGTGTGTGTTGATCATTATTCCTCAAATAAATGAAAATAATTTATTATTATCTAGAGACTATTAACAATAGGAGTTTAAATGCAGCTCCAGACGAGCTTTTAATGTGGTGACGTCACGAGTACGCTTCGGTTCCAATTGACACAGGTCTGTCTTGCTTTTCTCGCGTTCTCCCCGAGTCCATACTTTTGGCGTTCTTGTGAAGAACGTACTTTTCGAGAACACGAGTCCATACTTGCGTTCTTGAGTATTGAGAAACGGCCTGTGTCTTGAAGCTAAATGGAAGCCAAAAAATATATACCTGAGAACAAACAATAGCCTTCTTTTGAAGTGTAATCCCTTTGAAAAAAATCCAATGTAACACCTGAGATATTTATGATGTCAATCATTTATCTGCTTTCCTAAAAATCACTTACAACTCGTTGATGACTATATCTGGTACCCAGAGCAGGTCTCTTGCAATTGCAATCCACTCAACACCACACTCCTCTAGGTCCCACGGTGTAAATTCATTTTTCCATTTCTGCAAACATAATCATATGTTTTATTTCAAAAACAAAACTTTTTTTGTTTTCAGCAGCATTACCTTAATATATTTGATCTGATTAAAAGTTTTTTTGTCATAAATGTTCTAAACATAAAACTCTATTAAATATGTATGTACAAGGAAAATACTCACTAAATCTTCCCATATGAAAGTTGTCAGAACTTGACTCTTCTCATCCTGAAAATAAAAGCAAACATATATTCTCCATAAGAAACATTTCCACAATAAAAAAATGAAAGAAATTAAAATGGACCAAGTTCTTTAGCAAAACCTTCAAAGTGTTAAATGATTGCAATTGTAAATATATCTAGAGACAAATATTTTTCTTACCACTCCCAAAATTCCAAAGAGGACAAAAGAAATTCCAACTTGGGTCGGGACTGAGATATTTATCACAGGTCGAATAGATTTCAGTTCGAAGACAGGCTGAAGGGAACTCAGCAGCGAGGCTGGAGTAGGCTGAGAGCAGTTCAGGATGGCTGAGCTGAACGGGGCTTCCACAGACAGGAAGAGGACACCACATGTTACGATTCATTCAGAAAACATTCCCTGGTACAGCAAGTAGTAGAAGAAAGCTATTTCCTTACTGTTTCAATCAATTTAAATGAAATCTTAGGTTTTTTGCAGAGACATATCAATTGAATCTTTTTTCCAAACCTCTGCAATGTCGGCAAATCAACAGCTGAAGATATAAGTTTCAGCCTTAATTTACTTTTAAAGATAACAAACCAAATTTAGTCCATGTGTTCTTAAGAATGCATGAAAGTGTTTATTTTCCCGGTGGTGATGCGTTCACATGCTACTAACAATGAATTAATGAAGTAAACCTTGTTATACAGGCAGGTAAAAAAATGCCGCATAATGAAAAACTGGGCCAAAAATTCCAAAATGATGGAAGAGACTAATTAACCATCTTTAAGTTATTACTGAAAATATTGGCTTTAAAAGCCACATAATTGAAGGGGAAATTATTTTTCTTAATGTTTTCAATTTGGCTTCATATTTTGTTTACTTTATAGTCATACAATTTTGCAATCCCTTTTTGCTTGTTTAGAATAATAATAATAAAATAATAGTAATTGGAACTGAGTACAGAGCAGGTCAATTTAAATTATGTCCTAAAAGTAATAAATAAAAAAGAATCAAGAGCAAGGTGATGGGAATATGACATAGGTGCTCTACTCACCAAGTGTCAGCAGCGAGATGAAGATGAATAGCTGCTTAGAAGGCTTGACTTTCAGCGGGCAGCACTAGAAACATTAACACTGGGTCAGCAGTAGTTGTTAAACTGAGTATTTAAGGGTGAGGGCTGTCCTGTAAGATCTGGGCATGGGTTTAGGATTCACTTTTTGAAAAAGTAAAAAAAAATAAAATACAAATATATATTCTTAGAGTAACAAATATGAATTTCTGAAAAAATTCTGATTCCTGGGTGCCAAAGATGTAAAAAATGACTTTTAAGAAAACAAAAACAAATTAAAATTTAATGATATAGTATGTATAAATACTTTTGTTTTATGCTTTATGTAATTATTTTATTGTATTTTCTTTTATCTTTGTATCTTTTTAATAGATTTGATACAAGTTTCCCCTAAACTTAAACCTAAGTATAATTCTCAGGTTTAGGACCAACCTGAAGAATAAACTAAATATTTCCTTCATATTCTTTTTTAAACTGTATTGCATTTTTTAAATCAATTTATTTACTAATTATGACTGTGGTAAACTAACTTCACCCTAAAATAAAGCAGCAATGGCATCATTCAAGCCTATTTTTAGTATTTTACTTAATCTGATTATTCTTTCTCAGATTAAAAGCTTATGGCAAAATAAAGGAAGAAACATTAAAACTGTCGAAAACAAATTTCAAAGAAAAGCTGTAGGATGTTTTTTCCAGTAAATTTTATTTTTCAAAAAAAATGTTCCTCCATTTAAAATGGCACAGTTTTACATAAACAGTTTAACTTAATTATGTATAATAAGTAATCCAAAAATAGTGTTTAAATCCCAGTAAATTGATATGAACCCTATACATAACAGCTTTTTATATATTGCATAAATATAGTTGCTAAATAATCACTGATTATAATGTCTAGAAAGAATACACACTAGTACAACAGTACTATCAATATTCTTCTAATCCCTAAATGCAGGCTTGTCTAACATGCAGCAGTCTACTAATTGTATGAGTTCACCCAGACAACAATGATGGTGATGAAGCTGACCGATATGAAGACGATGTAGAGGCCAAACAGCAGGCGGTCGATGATGAAACCCACCTGCATCCACTCCTCGGAGCTCTGGCTCCCATTGTGCTGCTGCTCCACCTCAGAGCGGATGGCCTTCAAGACGTTAGTCAGGCTCCTCAGCTCCTGAAGGGCCTCATCTTGATCAGCTGATCCTCCTGCTCCTGAAGGCTCCTTGTTGGATTCCCATTTCGGCACCACAAAATTCGGTGGTTCTTTTTTATCAGGAAATATTGCTTTTATTTATTTAATAATCTTGACTGCATTTATTTAATTGATCTATTTTTGTATTTGTTTCAAAAATGTTTCCTTTGTGACCAGCTTACCTGAATTCTTTGATCTCCTAGTCTTTCGGGGCATGCAAACAAGACAGCCAAAAAAATTCAAAACAAGCACCCGAATCCATCGTGGGACGGGGGACAGATCAGACGAGTTGCACAATAGGTTGGTGATGATGATGGTCTCCAGCAGACTGGCCACCATTAAACCCAGACACAGAGAGAAGAACACATCTGGTAGAGAGAGACCAGAGGATTTAGGCCATTGAAATTTGCAGTCTCAGACTTTTGGTTAAGGTAAGAAGGTATGTTTATAATAAAAGTAAACATCAAAATCATTAAAAAAGTAAGGAGAAAAAGCCAATCGGCTCTGCTCTCTAAAGCCCATACTGACTTATTAAAGGTATGGTGTTTCCAGTGACTGGGAGCAGTTCACTCATCATGAGTAGAAACACAGTGTATCCCAGGATGAGAGTCATCTTAAAGGAGGATCTATCGGTGCTCTGAGGAGGCAGGAGGAAGCTCAAGAGATCCACCGAGATGAGGAAGCAGCTGGGCAGCAGCAGATTCACCACATACATGGTGGCCCGGCGCCGCACTCGGATCTGCAGAGAGAACATGCTCAAGATTTAATCTGGACAGATAGTTACCATAACTTAAATGTTAATAAAAATCCCCTATAAACGCACATAAAATGCCAGCATGTCGATGTAAAGACCTGACTCGTCATCATTGACCACTTTTTTGGCAGTAATGTCCAGCAGCTCCCATTCACCCATGGTCGTCATCACCTGCTTAGACAGCTTAGTGATGGCTTCTGGGTCTCGTCCGAGAAGAACCCTGATCTCAGTAGCTTGAGGGAAAAAAAAAGACAGCTGAGGCCAGAACCTCCCACTCATAAAATCAATCAATCAATCAATCAATGGATGGATCAATCAATCAATCGGTCTTTCTGTCTAATTTACAGTTATTTTCTTTTTAGTCTGATAAGTCTTCTGTTTTTTTTTCTCTCAGACATCTGTTTCTTCTTTTCTTTTGCATTCGTTGTGTTTTTCAATGCTACTCCAGCACCTTCCAGCTGCAGTCTGGTCTGTCATGCTTTTCTACATACTTCAGACATAAAATTGACTATTGTAGCTAACCAGTATTAACAGAAATCTGAACACCATTTAATGAAAGAAGCTTTAATCATGTTGATATAATCTTATAAACATTGCATAGAATTTACAGAACTGGAGGTGATTTGAATGAAAAAAAAAACTTTAAGCAAATAAAAGTGTTCCTCTCTGAACCTCGGCAAAAACAATCAATGTGTTTTCTACATGAACAGGATTCAATTGGATATTTATTTAAAGGGTAAAAAAGACTTTGTGCCAGTGCCTCACCATAGTAGAGGTAGGAGTTGAAAGTCAGGGAGCACATCTGTATGTCAAAAGGGAAGGTGTAGATGTTGAGGTTACAAGAGCTCACAACTCTGACGGGAAACCCGTTCCTCACTTTACCATCATTAAACAGGTACACGTATGGGACGGATGGCGCTTTGTTTTCCTCCATGCTAAAAGAGCAATGTATGCCGATGTGTGAAATTAGAGCAATTCACTTAAATTACAATACAGGATTATACACAGTCTAGGCTTTTGTGGTTGAAAAGAAAGCGAAACAAAAAGAAAAAAAAAATGATACTGATTCTGCAAAAAATGTAAAAACAGTAGAAACAAAATAAAACAACAATGGATGTAGGGATGCTTTAACTGGGTAAAATATAAACAAAGTTTGTGTATTTTTAAATCACACTCAGCTTTCATCTAATTAACTTTATAATAGAATAAAGGTTTGACATCATAGTCATTGTACTGAGCATTACTGACTACTCACAATTCTTTTATCACAATATCTGGAACCCAAAACCTTTCCTTTGGTAGAGCTATCCTCTCTGAGCCACATTGGTCTGGGTCCCAACTGATGAATTCATTCTTCCACCACTGCAGCAAAAAAAGCACAGTTAACATTTACAATATACACTATTGTGTCAAAAGTATTTACCTGTCTACTTTGTCAATCAACCATATAAGATGCCACAGGCTTTTAAAACCAAGCAGATTTCTTTTATGAGCTTGTGAAACACAGAACTTGTGGAAAAACTTCTCTATAGAAACAGAAGTAGCTTCGAAGGGTGGGCTGATATATGAATCCTGGGTGGATTAGGGATCGGACGTCTTTTTTAAAGGCAGGTGGATAAATGAAAAAGCAGTATAGAGTATGATTACAAATGCAGAATAAACAGATGCGGCTATGAAGCCGATAAAGAAATAGTGATGGTTATTTGCTTACATAGACGAGCCAAATATAAGTGACCAGGAGTTGAGACTTTTCATCCTGCAATATAAAGACAATCAGCTTAAATCATAGGAAAGTTGAAAGTTCATTCAAATCAGACTGGACTCTTTATTTTTCATTTTAAGTTGTGAAGGCTTTAGGATGAACCTACCACTCCTAAAATCCCATAGAGAGTGAAGTACACGCTGACATTGGTGTAGGTTTGTTGGTCTTTTACGGGCCGAATGGCTCTTAAGTTGAAGGCAGGGGACAGAGCCACCAGGAGGCTCGGCTGGTCCGGCTGGGAGCAGTTCACTTCAACTGTGTTGCAGAAAGCTGACAAGGAGAATTTGGGAACAGAAAGAGTCTAAAGCATTTTAACTTTGCAGAAAATGTTTGTGATGTTTTAGAATCACCATATGTTAATTTGACCTTTTTTACATAAGTAAAATGGAAAGAGCAGCAATGAATTAATACACATGAAAAGTTTATCGAGGATTTTTATGAATAGTCATAGTGTTAATAAAAAAGCTCACCTGGCCAAATGAGAATGAGAACAACCACAGCCAGAATGACTGATAGGAAGCGCCACTGAAACCAAAATAAAAATCAACTTATCTATTAAATAGTAGTTTTATCAACTAAACACATTTTTTTTAATGACGGATTTATATACAGCCTCACTGTTAATCCCAAATATATTTATACTCCTACTGAAAACAAGTAACATAATCTTTTAATGTTACTATAATGTTTGCTTTGACTGATCCTCTGGACTGGTGGAGAGTTCTTACATAAATCACATAGAGCATGGAAAAGTAAACCTTTCATCCTCTTAAACTCAGAGCTCAATCATTATCATTATTAATTATAAGATGGTTTTAATTGCTTTAATTTCAATAAAAAAGTCAATTTCTTAAGAGTGGTCGTTTGATAACATGTTCTTAAAAGTGTATGAAAGATGAAATAAATTATATGCTTTTCCAAATGACTACTCCTTTCACACTGTTTTAAGAGATGCTTGTCAGAAAAAAAAACTTACTTTAATCAAATCCCTTTTAATTTCAATTAGCGCAGGGTATGAATAGTTTCAGATGCAGCAGATGATGGTTTACCTTACGTGTTGTTTTCTTTGATCCCATGATGTTGAGTGTGAGCTATAATTTAGCAGTTGCCTCTTTGTCCCTTTATGTATAAGAAAAATAGAAATTGTTAAACTTTGCTTTAAAAATTAAAACCACGGAACAATGACTGTATACCTGCAACAGACCTGGTCTCTAACTTTTGAAAAGGTAAATTCAGCCTCTGACTCCCAAAATATACACAACACCACCAGAACCAGAGTGTGAAAAAACCCCAGTGCAAATGATGTGGGAGAGCTGAAACAAAAAGCTGAACAGCTGTTGAACCAAACACAAGCCACGGATGACGCGATGGACCTCAGGGTGGGGCTTGCATGTGGTGTAGACTGACCACAGAGTCGTCAAAGTCACAGCTGATGGTTACAGGCAAATGAACAGTGGATGGCCCATGAAAAACAGGTGTCATCTGGTTTCTACTCAACATCTTCTGCAAACCAACTCAATTTACATCTTATAAAAGATATTTGCATTTATCAGGGCGATGTTGCTTTTTGGTAGAAAGGGGCAGGATTAGTAAAATTGCACAAGCTAAAAACAAACGAAAAAATATTTACAAAAGATTTCTTTCAAAACATAAAATGGAATCAAATAGCTGTTGAAGTTTCTTCTACTGTCAGTAAAACATCTTGGATGTGTTGTCATTTGAGTCACATGTTAAACCCTGTACAATATTTTGTGTATATTTCTGTCATACAAAAGATACGGGGACCTTTTTTTTCTAAAAGTTTTATTATAAGAATTCATGAAAGTCGAGCTGCAAATGTACAATGAATCGTTTGGTACACTTTGATTAATGCTAACTTTTTACTGTGGGACAACTTTAGCTGTGAACGAAGCGTTTTCCTAAATAGTAGACAACATTATGTTTATGAAATTCAAAAGATGGCTTGTGAACAACAAACAGGGGTGTTGGTTTGGGGATATTCAGTTAATGAAGGATAACTGGGTAGCTAGAATTACAAATCATACAACGATAAATACATAATAAAAGTTATTTAGATACTGAAATATAAAAAAAACAAAAAGCCTACATTATTTAGAAGTAGCCTAAATATATGAACTATCCAATGAATGATTTGTCCATGAATGCATCCTAAAGGATTTGCTGTTGAGGTGTCCTCTCTCCTCAGAGTGAGTCCTGGTAACACGTCTGCTGCATCAGTGGTGTTCATGTTCTACTTGATGTTATTTCAGGTAATTAGAGTCTTGACAAATGCAGAAAAACCATTGATCTGGTCTTCTTTTTGTCCAGAGTCCAAACGTGTTATTTTTTGTGTGTTGCAAATTAAAGAGGCTCTGTATGCTTAGTTCTGCACCAGAGAGGTTTTTGTTTAGTGCACATGTTCATTCTTAAAACAATGTTGTGTTCATTTGTAATGTCCAACCAGGTCAGCAGGGGTGTGAAACAACAACTTTTTCATGATAGGATGCAATATCGATTTCTTTGTATGACAGCAGAAAGACTAGCAACATCACAATGTCTGTAATGATATGATATCCATTTAATAGTCCTCCATCGAAATGACCCAGTAATATCTGCACATAATTGTTGATATGGAAATATGAATTGCTTCAATTGGTAACAAGTAATTCAATTAAGTTTTGCCAACTCGAATTTAAGTTGCCAACTTATAAATTAAATGAATATTTCCAGTGTGTATTTGTCTAATTTTACATCCCTAAATAATACTGATCAAATATGATACAAAAAGCTCATGGTGTTACATGAGCAACATTTCCAAAAGTCGATGCAGCTGCCTAATGGTTTCTAGTAATTAGATGTCGGTTTTTCAGACTTTAGTTTTATGTTTTGATGTACTTTGACATCAGGCCATGTTTTTCTTCTCTTTAAAGCCAAACGTATCATATTTGATACATGAATTTTTGAGACCTCTGCATCATCAGTGGGATATTTTCTCACTCTTGAGAACCTAAATTAATAAATCAGAAATATGTAAGGAACAGAAAATATAAAAAGGATTATACTGAAATGTCTCATGCATCAAAAATGTATGCAAATAATGATCAAATTTAACTTATACTAAATTTTTGCTTTTTTTTCATAAATTTTCATAGAATTCAATGACAACTCTCATATCTTTAAAGGGTTAAACACATTCCTTGGTTTAAAGTTTCTGTGCCGTTTTGTTCTGTACTTGTATTTATTTTTTGCTCTGACTTGAAGTCTTTAGTTATGGTTATTTTCTAAAGATATTAGGTCCTGTTTTATTTTTAAACCTTTCCTTCTTAAGCTCGGTGTTTTTAATTTTTGATTCTTGTTTCTGAATATCTTAGTTTCCTATTGGTTAAATTGTAGCTCCTCACTCCTGTTTCTTGGTCTTTTTCCTTTACTTTTTAATTGGGTAGTTTGCAAGGATGCTATGAGGGAGATGGAGCTAAAGTCTGGACTATTTTACACAAAGAAAATACTCATGGATGATGCTAGTTAAACCCAATGAAGGCTTTTTAAAGCCTAAGAGTAAAAAAGTAACCTGCTACTAACATCTCAAGCTTTATTTTTTAATCTTATTCATTGCATTGACAAAACATATCTTGAACACATAGTGATGTCATTAAAAATTCATGTTTGTTGTGTTGGTTTTCTGCTTACAACTACTGAAAACACAGAATTTAATATTAGAAAATAAAATTGTGTTAAAATGCTGTTGGTGCTTTAGTTGGTCATTATGGATTCAACTTCTGACCTGTTGACCTTTGCAGCATTTCTTCTCCCCTTGGTCAAGCTCATTTCCTGTTAAATTCTATTCCATTAAAAGCTGCAAGTGTATTGAAATTAAAAGAAAAGCAAAATGAAAAAAAGGAAAATATGAAATTTACATTTAACCCAAACAAAAGTAATATAGAAATGCAGAATAAACAAAAAGTATATGTAATGACTGCTGAATATTCAAATATTTATTTTTTATTTTTAACAATAAGCCTCATTGTTAAGCATAATGTAATATAATAAATATGATGGTAGCAAAACTAATGCCATCTAACACATTAATGAAAATAAAAGAACTATTTCAGTTGGGATCAAGAAGAATATTTTGGATTTGAAAGGAAACTTGGTGTAAAACAAAGTTATAGAAAGTACAGTGAGTGACACATATAATGATAACAATAGTAAAGCTGAATAATATGAGGATGTAAAGAAAGAACAGCCTTCGATACCAAGGAAACCATCAAGGTAATGTTTTTATGTGGTGTTAAAACTGATTTAAAGACATAGCTGATTTGAAATCATCTTTTCTTAAACTCTTTCTGATTTAACAACGGTTAGAACATATAAAGCATTTTTTATCACTAAATTTACAAGTCACGGTAAAGAAAATACACTGCTATACTTTTAGAGTTTTACACTTATGGGTTTCAGTGCTGTCAGGTTGTGCTAATTAAACCGCATTATTGTTTGATCATTAATTAATGCGACCATTTCTACAAAGAGCGGTTGTCATCAGCAGTGAACTAATGGAAGTAACTGTTGCTGTTATTTATTCTGGAAAAGACGGTGTGGCCACTTTTAAACAATGTGAAGACTCTTATACTTAAGCTTGAAAGTTTCTTCATGTGTGAAAAAAGTCTAACTCAGAAAGTCCAATTCTTAGATAAATTGTGCAATTCAGAATCCAGCGATGAGCAGGTCAATTTATGCTTTGAAGAAGTAAAATGGGGTTTTCAGTTTATAAATAGATTCTAAGAGAATCAACTAAAAAAATGACAAAATACACAAAATTGTTTCATTGAAGAAGTCACCTAGTGTCAGCAGAGAGTGACTTTTAATTGGCAGCCCTAAAAACATTAACTCTGCATCAGCAGTAATTTTTAAGTTATGTAATCGGGTAAAAGCATCCCGTCTGGGCGTAAGTTTAAGGGACACCATTCTAAAAGAGGTTTACAAAAAGTATAGCTTTTATTCATTGGAATATTAGAAGGGCTTCTCTTAAATACCTTTAATTTCCCAGTTTTACAGGTAATTATAAACTTTAGAAATTAAGTACTTTTAGAGTAGGAAAAAAAAATGACTTAGATGCTCAAAGCCATTGGAAAAATAATTGTTACGTTTACATAATATAGTATCTAAAGGTGCACATTAAATATAT
>JAUZNJ010028360.1:0-16146 GCA_034780135.1 Jordanella pulchra
ATAAATGTTACTCCAGTTGCACATTTGCTGTGGACATCTTGACCTTGTTGAGTTTGTAAGGTCGTGTGATAGTTAACTTAACAAATTTGATGCTCATCATCAAACTGTTTGTTCTCCTTTCTCCCCCGAATTGGAATCGATAAGAGAATTGATAAGGAATCAAATCGTTTCAAAGAATCGATGAGGGAATCGGAATCGTGAAAATCTTATCAATTTCCAACCTTAATAGATAGCTTGCAAAGGCTTGCAAAGAAAAAGAAAAGGCTCATATCTTGGAAAAGATATGAGCCTTTTTTTTTCTTTTCAGCTAAAACCATGTTAATCTGCATGGTTTTTGGACACAGTAATACTGTAAATGGGATTATTAGCCAATAAAGGTACCAATATTTAACCCATGGTCATCTTTGGTTAATTATTCAGTCCACGATGTGTCACTCAGAACCAGATCTCTCCTTTGGTTGATGAAACGGAGACAGTTTCCTTTGGTTAGTGATTAATAACTCTGCAGATAGCCATAGTCTAAATTACTAAATTGATGAAAGGCAACTGGCAACATTCAGTCCAAGCTACCTAATAAATTCATAGTCTACAGGTACAATTGCATAACATTGTTTAATATTACCATATTCTAGATTAGGAATCAAAAACAACAAAAATTTTGAATAATGAAGGGAAATCATAAGTCTATTGAACAAGAATTATCTTTCAGAATTGTTACAGTTGCAGTAAACTGATTTAAGAGTCTCAGTTTTTTTCAGAAAATTGACATGTTTCAGAATACAGACCAGATAGTATCTCTGCTGTATAATAGTTCAAGTTTTTCTACAGTGTAAAACAGGTGGTGATAGAGTGCAAACCTCAGTGGTGGAATTCAAAGCTGAACAGAGATGTCTCTACAGCTGTGTACCTCCTGCCCTCATCCCCCTGCTGCTCATTTAAAGGACATTTACACTCAGATTGCTGCTGGGGAAGATAATCACAACTCATTTTTTGGTACCAGCATGTTTTCAGTAAAAAGCTTTCAGATTTGAATACCCAGATCAGGTCGCTGGTGGAAGTCTCTAATGCTTTCATGTCTAACAAATCAACCTTCAGCTGTTCCAAGGTGTTTTCAGTACATAGAGGATGCAATGCATCATGCTGCTCACTCTGGTGCTTTTTGTCCTTCTTGAAAATCTTTTACTGTTTCCTTGAAATCACAGTTTGAAACTCTGTGAATTCTTGTAATCACATCTTTCACCTTCCCCTGAAATAAAGTATGATGTTAAAATAGGCAAATCAAAAGCATTGACTGTTATTCAGCAGATTAAATGAGATCATTGCAGTTATTACAGATATTTGAATCTAGGATGAAGTTGTTACACTTGTTGATCCGTTTTCTTATATTCAGATTGTTCTCCAGTTCTTCATTTCCATCCTAAATTAGACTCCCGTAATATCATTTTTAAGTGTTTTATAGCCTCTTATTGATTTGTTCACTGCTTCACAGGTTTAAAAACAGGTGAGATTAAGTGAAATAAGTAAAGCCACATAAATGTGTTTTTTTAAACCGTTTTGTTTTCTCATCATAGTATTAACGCAAAACAAAACTGTTTTGATTGTGATTATTATTTCTAACTTGTAATTTTATCTGGGCTCCAGTTTCTTTATATTTTTTCCCCTAAAAAGTATTACATGTAACTTTATTAAAAGCTTAAAAGATTTAGAACCATTTAACAAAAGGTATCCAGTGTGTTCGATTTGGTTCTAATTTGTCAGGCTTGCTCACAATGTGCAAGGAGGTCCCACAATTTATGTGCAACCCCTCTTTGTTTCCCCCACCATATGTATACCAATGACATAGTTTTATATACATCAGCACCCTCTTTAAATGCATTACACATTAACCTTCTGTGTAATTTCGTCCTCTTACAGAATACTCTCCAAAATTCAAAATTAGTCCTGAATAGCTGCAGAGCCACAGTTGTGTTGTTTTCCCGTAATGTAACAGCAACCATTCCTCCAATCAAAACATTGGATGGTGGCCATAGACCATACAAATATCTTGTTCTTTGGCTTCATTCGAATCTTCATTTTGAACATCAAATTGCACACCTGATACAAAAGGTCAAATATAGTCTACTTTTCTTTTACAGATTAAAACCTTTTCATTTCTTCTTGCAAGCCACTTTAAAGAGCATGTTTTTTTATCACAGCTGTACAAAGGTGACACTATTTACAGATCTGCCTTTTGAACTACCTTAGCTAAACTGGACTCTATTAACCGTACTGGTTTAAGGTATTTAAAAGGCTCGGCTTTTAGACCTCATCACTGTACTTTATAAATCCTTATCGGTTTTAATTTGCCTACTATATGTAGAATGAAGCTTTGATATATTTTCATGTTCAAAACCCTCTGAGGAAAGTTGCCGTCATAAGTCAGCTCCAAATTTGCTTCATAAAAAACACATATAGTTTAAGCTGCCTTTTCTGCGCTCAGAGTCCGAGAGGAGTTTAGCCCATAGTGTTAGCATGATCTACAGCCCAGGTTAAAGTTATCTTATTTTTTTAACAAATTTTAAACAAATTATATCAGAGGTTTTAGACACATCTCGCACCTGTATTTATGTATAGACAAAATGACAGAAACTCTAACATTTATTTCCTTTTCTCAGTTTTTAGTGATCTAGTGACAGAAACTCAAATTAATGTTTTTGCGTATTATGTTTTATTGGTTTACACCTTATTTATCTTAATTATCTAGTGACAGAAACACAGATATTTGAGTCTTTTATTTTCTCCATTTTTATAGTTTTGTACTTTGTTTTAAAGTAGGCTCCAGAGATATTTTTTGTGCTTGTTTGTAAATGTTTATTTTCTCCCTTCAAATTGTGCTTGGCTTGGACATCCTCATAAAAGAGATTAACAATCTTAATGGATTTCTTTCCCAGTAAAATAAATCCAAATAAAATACCTTATTTTTGTGTTGCTTCATGACATCAGCTCTTTTGTTCCTTTTTTTATAAAATAATCAAGACCATGTTTCTAAAGTTTGAACAGAAAATAAAATAAATCACACCTGGGGGCAAGAAAATGCTGCTAACAGAAAAGAAAACATTGTTTGCTCTTGCTTTTGTCTTTAATAGATTTTATATGATTTGGCCTCCTGTGTTGATGTCAGAGGAAAAAAATCAATAAAACGTGTGCCATGATTTTGCACACTTAAGAGAAAATCACTAAAGCCACAAATCCTGAACTGTGTGGAGCTTCATGGCTCTTTCCTGGAAAGATGTGACGATTTTTCTGCACCACTGCTTTCCCAGTTTTGTTTTGAGAATATAAATGTCCTATTTCAGATGTTCTTCATATGGTTTAAAAAATTCTAAAGCTTTTTGTGCACTGAATACCAGGATCACCTTTGAAAATTCACAATAACATAAATAAGACACTGTTATGAGTTTCTATGTCCTCTTTGTAACCAGCACTTAGATTGTGGCAACATGACAGAAAATCAGAAAAAAATAAATGATAGATTCGTAAAATTAAAGTAAGATGGTTGCTATTTGTTAATGAATAGAAGCACTAAGTTAAAAATCTTGAAATCTAAAACTATTAGCCTGACACATTCAAATGAGGTTAAGAAGAGCAAAGTGAAAACATAAAGAGGTCACAGCTGAGTAAAATCTATTTCAAGTGAGTGGTTTGAGAGTCCAGGTGCCGAGGCTTAATGTAACAACTTTATTCTCTCCCTAGGCTTACAGCACTGCTCTTAGCCTCTTATAAAGACGCTTTTCAATTAAACCTGACTGCTAGTGGAAATATAAATGCTAATGCGCTGAATGGAGTCCATATGTGCCAGTGAACGAATAATAGAACACAGACAAATGTCAATAAGCTTTAAATTAGAGAGACACTTTTAACCCCCAAACACACTAAGAAGACATGTGAGTATAATGTTTTTTACAAAATTTTAAAAGATAACTTGTTTTACTTCAGTAGCTATGTTTACATGGGCATAATTATGGACCGATTAAAATAAAAATCTGTTGCGTTAACACTCAATTGTAATCTCTAAATTGTCCTTAGGCGTGAGTGTGTGTGTGCATGGTTGTATGTCTTTGTGTGTCTCTGTGTTGTCCTGTGACAGACTGGCAACCTGTCCAGGGTGTACCCCGCCTTTAGCCTATAGTCGGCCAGAGATAGGCAACAGCTCCACCCGGACCCTGACAGAATAATGGCTGGATTGACATTCCAACTGCTCTTAAGTAGTTAAAAGCTAATTTGACCCAATTCCAAGCACTTCAAGATAAACTTTGGTTCTCAAGCATAAATCCATGCCAAACTGTGATATCATTGCATCCTCTTATTAATTAATTCCTTGTTTCTTTGTGTACTTAGTTGCTTAGTTTAGTTAAGTTTCACTAGTTTAGTCAAGAGATTTTAACTAAAATATGTTTGACTTAAGGTTCAATAGATTTTGATAATAAAGTGGTGTTTTTAATAGAATTTATGGTAAATTTATAAATCATATCTGCAGAATTACCTTTTTGACCAGGATTTAAGCTTGTTTCACACTTTTATTTGTTATCCTGACAATCGAAAATCTGAATATTATTTGATTGAATAACATATTTGACACCCCTATTGTGATGAGCTTTTAGTATATAACTATTGTACACCAATGAAATATTTTGAAATAGTTTTTGTTTGAAAAAATGGTTTATAAATAACATATTCAAACTTTGTTTCCTCTCTTAATGTTCACCAGTTTCCACATAACCAAAAACAAATGTCATCATTTTCTTTGGATAAGCATTTTCTCTTTACATTTAGTCAAACCAATAAAACTTCTTCCAACATGGCATCATATCTACGATGTCGTTCATGTGAAAGTTGAGCTGCCAGGTGCCTTGCTCAAAGGAACTCATTGAATGGCACAGGAATAACTCTGTTATGATGTGTACAAAGGTTTCCTTAGCCAATCAGCAACGTCTGAAAACCAATTTTGCTCAACACTGCCCTCAGTTTTTTAGAGCATCCGTCAGCAGGCTCCCACAAAACTCGTTTCAAGAGCCACTTTAATAGTATGAGCCAGTTCTTGACCTTCTATTTCAAAGTGGTTGCAGCTGTTTCTGCTGACGCCTTTTCGTGTCTAACTGAGGTAGTAGAGGCAGATTTTTCTGTAACTGATTTAAAAATCTGTGAATATCAGTCTGTCAACAATCTACTTTTTCCGTCTAAAAATGAAAAATTGAATTTGTGCTTCATTGTTTGTTCTCAGTCTGCCTTTTACTTTCCTACATGCTGAGAACATTCTTCACACCATAGCAGGAGCAGCAGATCTTTAATGCGCTGCTTTAACGTTGCCTGTAAAATGGCTTCACAGCACATGGATGTTAAAGATCCCCATCTTTCATGATTACTGACTAAAGGCATTAACGAACTTACAAGTAAGATGTAACAAAATAAATTAGAAAGCAAAAAGAACTATTTCAGTCAGTAAAGTTTAAGGAACAACTTTGTGTGGGTCCAATCCTCAGACTGCATTAAGAACATTGTTTTTCTGGTTCCTCATGGAACAGGTACTACTTTGGGACCCCATTGTCAGCTCCAGAGTAACATTCACAAACTTGATGAAGCCTAATATTGACAAAGCCTTAGATATTTTACCTGGTTCAGCACACCTGTTTATTATTTTTGATTAAAAAACTGAAACAATGTTTAGCGGGGAGCTTAAACCTTTGTATGGTGTCTGGAGGAGCAGGGCTTCATGCGATACTTAATGAAGAAAATGAAAACACACCTTTTAAAGTTGTAGCTAAAGAGGAAGATGCTGATGGGTGGAAGATTTATTACCTGAATCAGGAGAGGCAGAGGTAAGACCATGTTAAATACAGGAAGCTGATTGATTAAGTAAAAACAAGATGAATAGCACTCAAAAAATAAGCAAAATAAATGATATCTTCATATGTGTGACACCTGCTATTATTTAGTCTTTCAGGTTCAAGTGAAACCAAGTATAGGATAATTAGAAAGAGGAAATGTAGCCACAGTTTCATATTTCTTGATGGAGAAAGGAATGTATGTATGTTTGTATGTTTTTTGGGACAAATGTAAACTTTTTGTACCTATATAGTAATCTATAAAGCTCACTAAAGAACACTTTTTTTGTCTGTTTTTTGGTTTAGTTGTTGTTAAATAAAAGATGACAAGGTGTAATCTGTCATGTTGAGGTTTCTTAGAAGTATTTGTTGAATAACGTGTAAAACCTCCCTGTAGAGTTCAGGCTGTGAGGGCTTTAACAGTTTATGTTTGTAGCTGACTGAGCAGTTTGGTTCTGTTTGTGTGTGTGGGGGGAAATTTCTGAGAGTTAGTGTGGTTGCGCTCTTTAGCACGTCCTTGACTGCTTGTTAATTCATGACGAGAGTGTTTGGCTGCAAAAAGCCCGTTTCTACTTCATCATCTCAGCAGGGGAGGGTTTATCATGCACGCTTCTCTTCTTTACACATGGATGATGTGCCTGGGGAACATCCACTCAGCACTCTCCGCTTTTCAGAACACCGTGCCCTGCTTCGCATTCAAGCAGTCGCACCTGGGAGCTTCCTGCTGCAAGTCTCTCCTCTCCATGTTGTTTCTGGCCCCATCGAGGATAACAGCTCCTTAAGCCAACTCTTTTTTTTGACTTTCACCAACAGAACAAATTAACTGGCAGCACTTTTCTAATTTTACATCCTGCAGGGCTCAAACAAATACATCAAGGACGTTGCAGCTTAACCAGGAAAACTTAGTGAAAAAGAAAAATAATATGCTGAAGAATACTTCTGTCCAAAATAAAACAGTAATGTATGAAACTATCAAATGCAAGTAAGAAAAAAAATGTTAAGGTTATATCCATCTAGAGATGTACCCTAAAAACTAAACTAAAACTAAGATATAGTAAAATATGTATCAAATTATTTGCTATGGGAGTTGCCTACTGATCAGAGGGCTTTTGTGTCTTAGCGAGTTAAGAAGGTCACTGTTTTAAAACTCTTGGTCCCCGAGCAAGACCCTTAATGCTACAAGGCTTCCAGGATGATATGTTTCCCTTCTGTGGAACTATAAAGAGATTTTTTTTTCTCTCTTCTTACTTAGATAAATAAAATTGTCATGATCCGGGGTCTCCTGCCTCCGTGTGGTTGTGTTCCTGCGTGCCTTGTTCTTCCTTCCTCCACCAGGTGGCACCAGGTCTCAGCTGTGGTGCGGTGCGGCGTTGGCTTCACAGCTGAACTCCATCAAGGCTCATTAGCTGGAGCATAAGAAGAGTTTCCTGTCTGATCATCACTACCGAGTGTTTGCCAGTAATGGTATCATTAAGCCTCCTGAGCGTGTCTCTGTGATTTGTTCCTCGTTGTCTTGAACTTACCAGTTCCTCTGTTTCCTCGTTGCCTTCAGGTGTTCCTCCATGCTCTCGGACTCACCAGTCAGATCCTGGCAATCTGTTGCTTCCTGAGATCCTCCTCGTGACGCCGTGGAAAATACCCACTGGTCGCCCGTGCTCCAAGACTCCCCTCCTCCGTTGTCTAAAACCTTCTCCTGGTTTCCACGTCAGGCAGTCTGAAAACTCTTCTACGTCACCGACTACTCTGAGCCAACCTGTCCGCTCCCCTGCCGCACCACTCCGAAGCTCTGAACCACAAAGAGACTCTATTTCCCGGACAACAAGTACTCCCCCTCCAAGACTCTGAACTATCTTCAAAAAGTAAGAAAACAAATCCAGTCGATTCAGTTCTCCTGATTCCCACGTCCCTCGCAGTCACCGCTCTGCTCTGTAATTACTGCTTCCTGTGCCAGCCAGTTACCTTAGGACTCCTTGTTTGGGCAGTTTAGTCTGCCGCTAGCTAAGTTAATAAATCTCTGCCAACTTATAACTTATCTTATCTTGGTGTTCTGCATGTGGGCTAAACATATTAAAACCGACATGACAAAAATACATGCTAGGAACTACTTCTCTACAGATATAGAGGTCTCTGTGCTATGAAATTACTGAGGACATGTATGGTTTTTGTAGAGTTTACAAGGTCTTCATGTCCTAATATTTAAGGCAGGCATGTCAAAAGTCAGTCCTCAAGGGGATGGTTCTTGACTGTAAAGCAGGCCAGATGAAAGATCCTGCCTCAAGTTAGGGAGTTAAAATATCATAGGCACACATTCATGAGTGAGGGGATAATGTAGCAAGTGATCAATAGACATATTGGTACGAATGCTGCCATAATGCAGATGCGGCGCCAGTCTGTTATTATCTGAGGCAAAACAGTCAATATTCCTACCCTCACCTATGATCATAAAATCTGTATCAGTCAATTGAACATGTGTTTACAGAACAATAGATTGAAAGAACGCAGCTCAAAGGGGAGCAGCTTCTTGTCCACATCAAATGGAGTTGGCTGGGATGGCTTTGACATCTGTTTCAGATGCCCCCTGGATGCCTCCTTCTAGAAATGTTCCAGGCATGGAGAGACTACCAGGAGAGATACTCCAACAGGGAAAAGGGCCAGGGGAAAACCCAGGACATGCTGGAAGGGCTAGGTGTCTCAACTAGCCCTGGACCGATGCTGGCTTCCCCAGAGGAGCTTAAGGTGGTGTTTGAGGTGGGCAAAGTCTGGGAGTCTCTGCTGAGAACACTGTCCCTGTGACCTGGTCCAGGATGAGGAAAAAGTCCATCCATCCATCTATTTTCTCCAGCTTGGTCCGTCAGGGTCCCGGTTGGGCCTATTTCTGGCAGACCACGGGTGCAAGTCAGAGTACCACAGGACACATAGACAACCAAAGACGTACAATCAAGCATGCACACTCACATCTAAGTACAATTGAAAAATGCCAATTAACCTAACAGTGATGTTTTTTGGACTGTGGGAGGAAGGCGGAGTACCCGGAGAGAACCCACGCATGCACGGGGAGAACATGTAAACTGGACTGAACCCACAACCTTTTTGCTGCAAGGCAACAGCGCTACCCACTGTTCCACCGTACAGCCCTAAGAGAAAGTCAAGAGTGTGAATATATATTTATTTTCCAAATATTTTAACCATGCTAACTGTTTTTGAATCATTGTTCTATGAAGATTTGGAGCAATGTACTACTTTGTTCTACTTCACAACTGCAGCTACACCCTTCCTGTGTGCAAAAGGTGAGAGACATGTCTGTTTAAGTTCAAACATCTGTGATTCCAAACTGCACTCAGTTTTGTTAAGCTAAACAGTCCAATTTATCAGAATAAGTGAGATGTTTTCTTTCCTTTAACCATGTATGCTGTTGTCATAGTGATCTGATGTATGGCTTGCTTCCACTCTACCGTAATGAAAACAGAGTAGCACATTAAGATATCAGAGACGCATGCTTTTGCAGGCTCTCTCCTGTTGCAACAGCTAAAAAGACAACTGACTTCTCTCTGTGATTTTTTTGAGGTTTGACTTAGTCTGGTTAAAAACAACCAACACTAACCTTCACTTGAAATATCTTAAATCATCTGTGAGGTTAATAAACAAGATTTTTTGTATATATATTCCATGACTTAAAAACTCTGAACATATTATGAATACTTTTGCTAGAAATGTCAACAAAATCCACACCAGATGCTTTCTTTAAAATGTTGTACTTTCCACATAAAGTAACCGAATAATCTGCTATTTTTTTTTTTTATTTTTGCTGAGAGAAACTTGCTAGCCACATTACCTGGGTGCAAGTCAATTTAAATGAATAGGCCAAATTATAATTTGGGAGTAAAATGTATTATTGAGATAATGATTGTGACAAAGTCAGATTTGTTTATGTCGACTAATGTGTACATTTGTCAGCAAGACTAGGTTGGCAAGAGAGTATCCTCCATGTTGAGGCCTATTGAGTTCTTCAATTGAAAGCAGTTCTGTTTGTAGCTAGGAATGGAAAAGTGTACCTTTCAAACTGTCAAAGAAAGAAGTGTGAAAAAAAATCTGTATTTTCCACAGGACTAACACCCCAGCCACCATTTACTGAAAAAAAAAAATAATTTTTTTCTACCATTTTCTCTTACATGGCAATGTTAAAAGTGTTTTGAGGGTAAGCAGTTAGATGATTGGAGAAAAGGAGGTGCTACAAGATCATCAGTCTAACTACAATTTATAAATGAATTTAACGTTTATTTCTTCATCTGTAACGCTGATATAAAATTTTATTCAGACAAAGAAGGAACCAATTACCTCTCAAATAGTGCAGGAAATAAAAGGGCATTCATCTCTGGAGATGGTTATTTTTGGAACTGAATCATTTCATGAGTAGGTGGTATGTTTAAACTTGGTAATTCAAGTACATGACTCCAAATCTAGTATCTATTTAAAATTAAACAAGAAGCTAGTCATTGGTTGGAAGTAGAAAGGTCCCACTGATGACAGAGACGCCATCTGTTCTGATCAACTTCCACCTACTTTTCTCTCTGATTACCACATTGACAAGACACGCTTCAACTCTCAAGCTGCTTTACAGCAAAGTTGCATCATGAAACTTTTAGCAGTGGGATCAGATCTGCATGATGCAACTAGAAGACACCGGGGAGAAACGAGGAGGAGCATTCTACACAGAGTTTCATAGATTAACACTTTTTATGGCCTCTATGAAAAAAACAGGAAATTAACTAACTTTAACTTTATCTATGGGCTTTGTGCTCAGTTCTTATCAAATCAGCATCATTTAATACAAGCAACAAGTTGGAACACCACAGACAACCTCTCTGGGTCCTTAAAGCAAATCCTTAGTCCCACAATGCACCCCAGCAAGCTGCCCACTGCTTCCTGAGGTTGAGGAGTGAAATGCAGAGACACATATAAAGTATTATTATTAGTAGTATTATTGTTATGTCAGAGTAATTTGTCTCTAGTTTAGAAGACAGTCGTCCTGTCAGATAACAGTTTAAACAACAGTTTAGTCTTATGCTTGTTCTAACATTTTTGCAAGTTTTTAGGCATCTCAAAATTTTTAACTTGGCTCCGTGGTTTCATAAAAAATGTTTAAAGCACTCTTTAAATGCCTGATTCCTTTGGAATCAGAACCAGAAAAGATATGATCCTGGATGTCAGAAAAGAGCAGAATCATTAGATGAATGCTGAAATGATTACTTCAGGTCTTTCCATCATGTTAGGAAGGCTTTCTCAAAACACCAGAACCTCTATTTTTAGTAGAAACCTTTTGGAACAGGTGCAGGTATCGACTGTGTCTAGATAAGAATATTAAACAGTGTTTCACCTGTCTGTGTTGTAGTAATAGAGATTGAAAATAATTAGCTACCTTTATTAAGAGGAGCAGTTGAAAGAAAAAGAAATTAAACCCAAGCTTTTTTCTTCTCAAGCTCACGGCATAATTTCTTCCTGGAAACTTAATGAAGTATATCACCATTAATTTCACCACACACTGCTAAATCAAGCAGTTTAAAATCTGTTATTTTCCCTTTTTTCCCGTTTACCATTAGGCTCTCTTTTTCTTATGTTACATTTAAGTTTCCTTCCCATCATTATTGGACTGAGTCTAATTTTTTGCTTTTTGCTGATGTTGAGCTATAGAATTACTAATAACTGTCAGAGATCTGATATGTTAACACTTTTAGCTGCAGAGTGAATTATAAACAAACTGTCTCATGTATCTCATGTAATCCTGTTTCTTAAAAGTTTTCCATAAGACTGTCTTTCCTGGTACTGTAGAGGACATATTTCAGTTTCCTCTTTCTATTCAAATTCCTATTTAATTTTCACAGAAAGCAGGGCTTTATAAAATTTCCCACTGTCTGTTTTCAACCAATATAACCACTAAACACTTGACTGCACAGTAGGAGTTAATAACCTGACTTTATTTCTGTGATGAGAATAAAAACTTCCCAGTTGTGCTCATTATTGTTTGACAACATAATAAAAAAAATGTGTGACAGTGACGCACAAATTTTCAGAGATGAACTCTGACTGTGTCCAATATGTCATTTGGGGATTTTTCAAAGCTATCCAGATTTATTTTATGTTTCCTTGGAGATAAAAACTTTATTCTACCATTTAGTGTCAATGTTATTGTGTCTTTCTATGTTCTAAAGGGTGACCTTTATGTCACTGTGAGAGATGAGACCTTTGAAAGCTCCTCACTCACACATTCACTGTCTTATTGGGCTGTGGTTAGTGTCAGGAGGGCTCTGCTTCACGTGTCTCCCATGACTCATTTCAGGCATATGTTTTGGGCGCTCTTATTTATATTTTTTTTGTCATAGCTATTCAGTAAATGCCTGCCCACTGTGTCCAGACTCTGCAGCGACGACCTGTTTTTGGATGTCTTGCTTGAGACACTCAATAAATCCACACACAAAGATAGAAATCGCTTTTTTACGGCCATCAGGGGCTCAAAACAGTGTGACTACGGACAGAAAATGGCAACAAAGCAATGCTTACACAAAGAGTTAGACCTGAGATTGGAAGGTTTAGACCAACATATGAACAGCCTGTTGGAGTTAAACTGACTTTTCGATATTTTTTGGTGCCTTGATCTTTGATCTTGGCTTTTCAGGCCTACTGGTACATGTTCCAGGCTAGTTTTGCTCTACAAGAAGGACATCTGGATATAGTATTATACTAAAGTCACTAAATCATAACAACGCTGCATCTGAGATTATTACAGGCAGATTAAGCGGATCGAATCTGGACTGTTTTCATCTTAAAACTTTGCCTGCAATCTTGTGATGATCCAGGTGAACAACTCAGAAAATTGTCTGATACCTCGATCTATTTGATCAGACGTTTGATCAGTTGATACAGGTTTTCCAGTAGAAAGAGTTACAGTCTTTAAACTCTGCTGAACATATTCAGCCTAGCAGACTCATCGACATCTTTTAAAAAACTGCTGAAAAACATTAATTTTCCTCAACAAACTATTTTGATTCAGACTGTTGCAGGTTCATTAAAATAATCACCCATAATTTTACCAATAATGACATAGATCATTATTCATATTATTCTCCATTGTTGTAGTTTTTATATTTTTACTATTTCCTTTGTGAAACACCTTGTAATATGTGATTAGAAAGGTGGGCTGCTAGAAAGTTTTAACACTGTGCCATTATCTAAATGTCCCCCGACACATGAGAGCGCGTCATTATACACTATTCATCTAGTTTTTCTTCCTGTGAAACTAATGTTACAGTTCTAATAAATCCTCATTTGGAACAAAACTGAAACTGGCTGTTTGGTAGACAGCAGCTAATGTTTGCTCTCCTAACGCCTCATGGTCAAAAGTGATGTCACATGTAAGGGGGACACAAATGTTTCCAGCTTTAAAGACTAGGAACATAATCGATGAAAAGAAGAGCACAGCTCTGTCAGTCCTGGATGGATGAGAGCAAAATGTGTGTGTGGGTGTTTGTATGCATGCATGTTCCCCTCAAGATAATCTAACAAACGAAGAGAGTTTCTTATAATGAAAATGTGTGACTAGCATTGTGTCATTGGGATAAAATGATGTTCCAAAAATAATACAGGCTTCATGTGAGTGACAGCCGCTCAGCAGTGGTGCAGACAATAAAAAATAATCTTCAGCACTGTGACAGAAATCCTCCTTGAAATGATAAGTTGAGCACAGTGAATCAACTGTCCATCAAACTTTTATCCCTACAAAGAATAATACTTTGACACAGAGCTGGTGCTAACTAAATGTTGCAGATTTCATGAAAAGATATGGGAAGAAGAATGTAAATGCACAAAGAGGGGAGAACATGATGGAAAATTAGAGAGGAGGGGTTTCATTCAATTTCTATCTTTTAAATATGACTGACAGAAAATCACAACACTAAATGCTGGAATGTCTCTGTTTCACAGATTCACATTTCAGTCATAAAAACCCTAATTATTAAGGGTTACAGCTTGTGAAGAGGATTCTGAATCCATCCAGTGGAAAAATATACTTTTTTAGTTATACAGTATGTATGAGGTGTGGAGAGAGGAGGCTTCAAATTTATGAAAACTAAAAACATTACTTCTTTTTTCCATTGTAAAAGTTTTAGTTAATTGGTTTTGGTTGCATATTTTAAACAATATAGAAGAAAGTCCTTGTGAATGCTAGCTGTTGTTTGATTGCAGCCATCATGTTTTCCTGAATTTTTGCTGTTCATATTGTAATTAATTTAGAGACAACATGGACATGAGTCTGATGTAAAAGTAGTTGCTGATGATATCCATGGATTACATTATCAAATATCCGTATATTCTGTTCAAAGATGTGGACTATTCAGATGAAAATCCTGAAACTTTTAGAAATGCTTAGCTTGAAAAATAAGCCTTTAAAATGCATGAAACAAAGTTTATTTCAACCAACAAAGAAAGATGCCTCTGAGATTTAGAGATATTTGCACACTTTTCCTATATCTGTTTGTAGACCTTTCCTCCTCTGTCAAAAAAGCTGAAATGAATTGGAAAAGCATTTGAGGATCTTGTGACTGATGACAAAATATTACATTTTGGTGATGATGCAGATCACCATCTGGATCTAGGTATTTTTTTTGAAAGATTCTGTGAGGTGGTCATTTAAGGTGAAAGTCACAATATGTTGGGGGAAATCCGCTATTTAGCAGAGGTCTGTGTTCTCCAACTGCTGTTCTAATCTTCATAATCGGACCTATCTGCTGTAGAATGCTCCTAACTATAGGTCTACAAGTGTAATTGGTACCATGCCACCTAAGACCAAGGTCAACACCTCGTTTTTTAGTCACACCATTTAACAGTGTTGACAATTAGGTTGTGTAATATCTAAGACACGTTGGTGAATGGAGAGGCGGAGCTTTCAACTAATCAGTACCTGCTAGAGGGAAGGATCCAATTGTGGAAGAGGTTTCTGGACATTGCCCAGCAAGTGGCGATAGTGAAATGGAAGCATCCTTCAACACAGGATCCTCAACTTCCTCCTCTGGTACAGTTTTTCTCATCCAGCGAGAGAGGCTGGAGGAACTGATTTTTAGCAGGGGGTGACCAATGCCTACAAGGACAGAGGGATTGCCATCAGACAGAGGGTTGAGGGGATGACGATTTAACCTACTAAGGCCACAGCATTTTATAGCTAGTCTCTGTGTAAAAATATGCAACAAAATAAATCACAAATAACTTGAAGATTCAGTAAAATGTCACCACCCCCAACAGTACTTCCAACCCTGATGTTGAAGAGGAGGCTCTGACTGATGACTTGGCTCAAGTAGGATTATCATAGCTTTCATCCTGGCTGTGAAGCATGTGACCACATCTTGACCCTCAATGAACAGGGATCTTATGTGTAGTTGTCCCATATTCATGTGCTTTATAAACCTGGGGAAAGCTCCTGCAGATGCCTGAGATGCTGTCGACAAATATCTGATTGCTGAATGACAGTTGCATAAAATGCTATAACAAAGAACAGGAGCTGATTTAAAATAGTTTTAAAAAATTGATCTTTAATAATTAATAAAGCCTCAACTGTGTGGTAAAAAGGTGCTTCTAAAACAACTGCAGTATTTAAATGTTATGTCATTCTTTATCAAAATGCAAAGATGGTAAACATTATTCGGGGTAATTTTCCCTCAGCTGCAGTTAAGCTGGTAAAAGAGGATGTGTTTTCCTTTTCAAATAGTCCTGCAACCAGAGAACAGCAGCAACGATCCTGATGCTACCAATTACATCACATTTTTTTTCCACTGCTCAGTTTGGGCTTCCGCTTTCTTTCAGGCAATGATGGGATGTAATATCTCCCAAAAATTGCAGGTGCAATACTGTTTGTGTGAATGACACCAATGGATCATCCTATTCAAGTGTATGACTCCATCACAGGTGATGGGCTTCACTATTCACATCAGAGAGGACCCCCCCACAACAGAGCTAGGATGATGGCTGCAGATTTGCTTTTATATTAACCTCCACTCTGCTCTGGGTGTGTGTATGGTGATACAACGTGAGGTGCTGCATATGTGGGAAACAAAACAGGTAATACATTTCTGCTTGAATGAGACCCTTCATGCATAATTCATTGTTATATTTTCACCCGAGACATTAGTACCACTCAGTTATTATTTATAAGCATCGGGAATGGACATGCATAGATAGATAGATAGATAGATAGATAGATAGATAGATAGATAGATAGATAGATAGATAGATAGATAGATAG
>JAUZNJ010028361.1:0-16146 GCA_034780135.1 Jordanella pulchra
GTTTCAGGTAACTTTTCCCACTCAAGCAGCACTCCTCTGATCCCATATTTATATAATTTGTCCAGTAATATTTTATGTTCTAATGTTTCAAAAGCTTTTTGAAGATCAACAAATATACTTACTAAATATTGTTTTTTTTATGTATTGCTCTTAAAAGATTCTCTACTAAATCAACTGTTGCTAATGCAGTGAAGTGATTAGATTGATATCTGTATTATCTTATATTTATAAATAAAATTACTCAATCTAGCAACAAACTGTCTCTTTATTAAGTTTGAAAATTGTGGATGTAATTTTTCTGTATGGTTTGAATATTCATGCTTATTTTCACCTTCGTAAAGTGGTTTTACTTTAGCAATAATCATTTGATCCTTGCTATACTCATCTGTAAGTTTAGGTATTTGTGGAGCATTTAGGACCAATGCTTAGACATAACTTATTGAAGTCATTTATATCATTATTATCTTTGTTGTCTTTAATGAAATATTTTCAGATTTTACAATTTGATTTTTCCCTTCTCCTTACTTTATTCATTATAGCCTGTGTATCCTTTATGGTAACTAAATTATCCTCTAACAATATACTGCAGTATTCTTGACTTCTCTTCTCATAATACATGTTAATATATTTTTTGACTTTTTTTGTAACACTCTTCTGCCTTTTTGGACCTTAATTTTAGAAACATTCTGTACAAGTAATTTTTTTCAAACACAAGAGCTAACGGCCAGAGCAACCGGGGCACGACCCAGTTCAAGGCTCCGTTTAAGTTACAACATTAAGCTCTGCACAGTTGCTTTATTATTGCATCAGATTAATCTCATTCTCTTCAAACCTGTCTGCAGATGAACTGAGTGGACCAAGGATTGGGCCTCTGCACCGGACAGACCTGTTTACTGGATGAGAACTTGCCATTAATGGTTGATTAATGATGAGCCTAGCTTTAGATCATCCTCATTTTGTTCAAACATTCCCACACATGAAACCTCATTATCACTGTCCTCCAACAATTCAAGATAGAAAACAACTTCAGATTTATCAGCATCGTCATTTAATAGCAGTTTTTTAAAGTTACCACAATGATTTCTCATATGATCTTGTTGCTTTTTCGCAAATGCTTTTCTTCTGCTGATCATAAAAAATCCTGGAAACAGACTTTCTGCCAGTAATTATTTAGTAATGTGCTGCAGAATTAACACATAACCCCAACCCAGCCCTAACCATTACCAATACACGCCTAACCATGAACCTATACTATACTCGATTCACACCTTGCTCGTAACCATAACCCCCCCTCCAACAAAAAAAAAAACTTCTCCTCATGGGGACCAGGCATTGGTCCCCACAAATATATGAAAGTCCCTAAAGTGTAGCATAATCCTGGGAAACTGTCCCCACAGAGTAACAAAAACACGACTCATACACACACACAGGAACAGAGAAGGTACCTCAGTATTTACAGTAACACTAAATCAAAGATAAAGCTCAGTCCGTGTCTTTCATTGACCCCCCTGCTCTCAGCATTGTTGCGTTTGTTTTTTCTGAAAACATTGTTTGATTCTTACTTTTTGGCTCAGATTCTTTTCTTCTTGATTTTCTATAAATTTGACTCTTGTAGTTCCAATTGTCAAAGTTTGGCATTTAGATCGAAATTATATGGAGACTTAGTGGAAGGCCCTGTGACCATAGTTTCATTGTAACAATTGAAACAGCTTCCACTGGTATGCTATGCAAATGTCAGCCCTTTATGACATGCATGCACAGTTATCAGAGGAACGAAAAGCAAAACGCTGGTGAAGCTTTTCCTTGGTCACTGTGCTGGGGCAACTAGATCATCATAGTTTCCTCTTCAGGTCTAAATGGTTGCCATGGTTAGTCCAGAAATGTCACAATTTTATAAGGAGCATCTTTTATCTGCCCTAAAAACTATTCTAACATTAGTTTCAAATATTATCTTTATACTACAAATATTATTAAGTGAGTAAGGAGTAAAATAGGAACTAGACTTTCTTGGTGTTTGTTTTTTTTTTGCTTTGGTGTCTAAACAAATGTTAAGCTATAAATAACTTTAGCTGTTCATCACTGGATTAAGATCCAAACAGAGACATAGATCTGTCAGAAGAGTAAATAAATCAACAGTAATGGACTGATGCCAAATCATGCAATAAATTGTAGGGATTTCGTAGCTAACGTGAAACTGAAGCATTCCAGACATTGGAGCTGCTATCCTGGCTGTGTGCAGTAATGAGAGGGGAGAGAGACATCAGCTTTTCACTTCCACTGCTCGATGTGAAGCACAAATACTTCAGTCGTTTTTGGTCTCAGCATCATTGCATGACACTTCTAATTCTAGGTGTTCACTGCTCAGACCATCCCTGAATAGTTCAGCAAATGAAGGCTCAGGTATTCTCTGTGTGTATGTCAACATGGCTTTAGGTGTGCATTCACTCGTGCTGGAGATGGTTGCTAAGCTACAGCACAGGGTATATAGTTTCACTGTCAAAGCCAATTTAACCTAAAGGTGGACTGCTGTCCCAAGAGAAAATAAACCCATATTTTTTCTGTCATCTAATGAAAATCAGCATTTTTTTCTGTAAAGAAAAGAGGAGTGAGGTGTAAGTAAATAGCTCAGCAGCAAAAAGGTTACATTTACCCACATAGAAAGAAATTCCTCTGCAATGTGTATATTTCCCATGTTATCCTTCAAGTATCTACATAGACAGAAATGTATTGAAGACACAACCAGATGTGACAAGCTTTGAACCGAAAACATAGAAACTAATTTGCAAATGAAGTTCCTGCCACTGATTGTATTTGATGATTCTACATTTCTAGGAACCTGCCTATTTAACACTTTATCTATAGCATAGATGGATAGACAGACAGACAGACAGACAGACAGACAGTTAGTTTACTCTTTACTCACTTTATTAAAATATGGCAGAGATTAGCACTGATGCTCTTGCTAGATAACCCAGGCACAGCAAACAAAGACCAAAGAAATTACGTATTTTAGATTGTGTGCATAATTTTTTTAGCAAATAGCTGCAAGCTGCAGTGCCTTCAGCAGAAAATGTCTAACCATCATGGTGTTAGGTGATTTTTAGCAGGTGTCCAACGTGTTGCTTAGGCAAAAAAAAAAAAACACCTTTCTCAGATATTCCATGCATTGTAAATTGCAGTATCTTTCCATTCTAGTTTCCTCCAGCCTTAACACCCTTTAGCTAATCCACCCTTGGACTTTATGTCAATGAGGATGATTTATAATGATTTTATATAAAATCATATTCTATTAATCAATGTAGTTTTCTTAAAAATGAACAATGATATAGTCATTCACATACATGTATGTTTGTCCTCATGAAGTATGTGTCATGTTTGGGTTTTTGAGCTGTTTAGCCCACATGCAAAACACCAAGAAATATTAGAGTACAAAAGGTTTATTGAAGTACTTGGGGAACTGGAATGCCAGAGTGGAGGGAGCCAGAAAGCACCGGCTGTGCTGAGGAAGCAATCACTGAGGAGGAAGACAGACTGGTGAGTTTACGTTCCGTGGGAAAAGGGAAACGCTGAATCCTTTGGTAAGTGTGAATAGTTCTCACGGTCGTTGGAGGAACTGAGCTTCCGGAGGAGGGAGTCTGAATGATCCGGAGGATGTCTTCTAGTGATCCAGTGAAGTGAGCAGACGGCGTCCAGACTTTCCTAGAGGACCTGAAGACAACGATGATAAAAAACACAAGAGGTTGGTTTCATGCAGAAACTAATTGAGCTGAGTTCACAGAAAGAGCTTTGAAGCTCAGGAGGCTTTGTGGTACCAAGATAGGCATAACACTCGGCGTCGTCCATCCAGCAGGGAACTCCTCTTATACACCGGCTGATGAGGCTTGATGGAAAGAGCTGCGTCAGACCGTGCTCCAACTCAGTGCAGGAACCACCTAGTGGAGGAGGTTGGGAAAGGCAACCCAGCCACACAGCTCACAGAGACAGGATCCTCGGAATCATGACAGTATGGGAATATTTCATTGACTTAAATTCATTTTATATAGCCCCCCTTTATATAACCCCTGTTGGTTAGGGTAGTCGGAGTAGTAGCATTCCTTATTATGTCCCTGCGTCTAATGTCTTCTTACTCCAGAGCCCAGGTCCCGCAACACTTGATGCAGACATTGTTAGGCTGGGTGATGTCTGAACCAATATTTATAAATATCTATATATAGATATAACTATATACGCCAAATAGGGTTCAAAAATATATAGAGCAACAATACAATATTTCCTGTAAAGAGATAATAAAGAGCTATTTCTGTTACTGACAGAGTATGATGGCTCCGCTCCCCATAAAGCTTTACCTTTAGCTTAATAACCATTATTTAATAAGTTGCATTTAGTGCAATTAAAACATTTAGCCCACTGAGGCTACTGTTTTTTGTTAAGCCAGTTAGTCATATGAATAAATCATGTTTCTGGTCCTAGTACCTTCTTAACTGCAAGCACTGTTCAGATATATAGCACTTATTATGGTGCCTGCAGATGCCCTCCCACCGTGGCTTAGATGTCCATACCGATTGGAGGTATTCTGTAAGTACATCTTGCTGCAATACTTGTATTTGGTTCTAGCCATGATGGTTTTTAAGCTTTTATATCTCCAGCGGACAAACGCCTATGATTCTGCCTTTTGCCTTAGATGTAAGGGTGTACAAGAAACAGTGAGTACAACGGTTTCTGTTTGGGATCTTAGTATGTATATGAAAAAATGCAATTAACGGACTCCTGAATGTCAGTTTGCGAAGAGTTGGCAGTGGATAATATTTACCTCTAACAAGCTGTTTATTCTAACAGACATGTAGAAAATGACCCAGCAACAAACAAGCCATTTTCCCCACATTTTGACCCTGCTAGAAAGGGCTGGCCAGGAGCTGCTGGAACAGGCTTTCTCGTTTCACAGCGAACTGAAATGACTGCAAAAATTTCAGTATGTCAAAGCAAAGTGAAAACATAACAGAGAAGCATTTTATCATGTAAAAAACGTTCAGCTTTGAAAACATTTTTCATGTTGTGTTTTCTGTTCATCATCTATGACAGCAATAAATCTTGGCCCTTGGCAATTTCATCGCTCCTCTCCTGTAGTAAAGACATCAGAAGCACCTCCAGACTTCTTAGAATTTATTTCCTCTGTTGTAACAAAGCATGTTCCAGGGGCCTTAAGAAATCCTCTTCACCTGAGTTAAACTGCTGCTGACAGAACCTGAAAGACTCACTCTATAAAAATGACTGATACACTTAGCAACACTGAGGGCAACAACAACCCATAATGCAGTGCTCTCAACAGTCAGAATATGAGATGTATGGCAGTGAAGTCTCATTGTTTGGCAGTAAAAACCAACCTTTCACAGTAACTACAGGAACCCACTTGATTCTTTATTAAATAACTGTTATCTGTCATCATAATGTAATGACTTCAGTTTTGACAAAACCCTCAGAGAGGTGCAAAGCACCACAAGACAACAGCTCCAGCATCTACAGCTATAAGCAGGTCACAGGGAAACCCTTTGGTTCCTTTGTTAAGGGTTCCTTACTCTATGTCAGAGCAACTTCTCAAGAAATCCGGTCTTCCTGACAGAATCCACTACTTTACTAAGGAATGTTCTAGAAG
Organism: Jordanella pulchra; assembly: GCA_034780135.1. NCBI lineage: Eukaryota > Metazoa > Chordata > Actinopteri > Cyprinodontiformes > Cyprinodontidae > Jordanella > Jordanella pulchra. The sequence goes on from JAUZNJ010028361.1 coordinate 5,651, forward strand.
GATTCCACTGCTCTAGAAGGATTCCACTGTTTCTAGAAGGATTGCACAGTTCTAGAAGGATTCCCCTGTTCTGGAATGGATTCCAATGTTCTGGAAGGGTTCCATTGTTCTAGGAGGATCCCAGTGTTTTAGAAAGATTCCACTGTTCTAGAAGGATTCCACTGTTCTAGAGGGATTACAATGCTCTAGAAGGATTCCACTGTTCTAGAGTGACTCCACTGTTCTAGAAGGATTGTACTGTTCCAGAAGGATTCCTCTGTTCCAGCAAGATTCCACTGTTCTAGAGGGATTCCACTATTCTAGAAGGATTCCACTGTTCTAGAGTGATTCCACTGCTCTAGAAGAACTCCACTGTTCTAGCAAGATTCCACTGTTCTAGAAGGATTCCACTGTTCTAGAGGGATTACAATGCTCTAGAAGGATTCCACTGCTCTAGAGTGATTCCACTGTTCTGGAGGACTTCACTGTTCTAGAAGGATTCCACTGTTCTAGAGTGACTCCACTGTTCTAGAAGGATTGTACTGTTCCAGAAGGATTCCTCTGTTCCAGCAAGATTCCACTGTTCTAGAGGGATTCCACTATTCTAGAAGGATTCCACTGTTCTAGAGTGATTCCACTGCTCTAGAAGAACTCCACTGTTCTAGCAAGATTCCACTGTTCTAGAAGGATTCCACTGCTCTAGAAGGATCCCACTGTTCTAGATTGACTCCACTGTTTTAGAAGGATTCTACTGTTCTGGAAGGATTCTACTGTTCCGGGAGGATTCCACTGTTCTAGAAGTATTTCGTTGTTCTAGAGTAATTCTACTGTTCTAGAAGTATTTCGTTGTTCTAGAGTAATTCCACTGTTCTGGAAGGACTCCACTGTTCTATAAGGAATGCACTGTTCTAGAGGGATTCCAAGGTTCTAGAAGAATTCCACTGTTCTTGAAGGATTTCAGTTCTCTAGAGTAATTCCACTGTTCTGGAATGACTCCACTGTTCTAGAAGGAATGCACTGTTCTAGAGGGATTCCACGGTTCTAGAAAGATTCCACTGTTCCAGAAGGATTCCAGTGTTCTAGAAGGATTCTGTTGGTCTAGAGTTATTCCACTGTTCTGGAAGGACTCCACTATTCTAGAAGGATTCCACGGTTCTAGAGTGACTCCACTATTCTAGAAGGATTCCACGGTTCTAGAGGGATTCCACGGTTCTAGAAGGGTTCCACTGTTCCGGGATGATTCGAGTGTTCTAGAAGGATCCCACTGTTCTAGAGTGACTCCACTGTTTTAGAAGAATTCTACTGTCCCAGAAGGATTCTACTGTTCCGGAAGGATTCCACTGTTCTAGAGTATTTTGTTGTTCTAGAGTAATTCCACTGTTCTGGAAGGACTCCACTGTTCTAGAAGGAATGCACTGTTCTAGGGGGATTCCAAAGTTCTAGAAGGATTCCACTGTTCTAGAAGGATTCCACTGTTCTAGAAGGATTGCAGTTTTCTAGAATGAATCCAGTCGTTGAGAAACTTTCCAGTATTTAAGCAGGAATCTATTCTTCTTGAAGGAAGCCAATGTTCTAGAAAGAATGCAGTGTTCCAGAAGGAATCCACTGTGTTGGAAAAATGCAGTGTGACGCTTGTTGACTCCAGCGGAAACTTCTCAGTTCCGATTCTGATCTTCGCAGTTATGTACAAAGCTCTGATGTTTTCCTGAGCACGCAGCGGTTTTCTACTAGTGGCTCCAACCTTATTCCTGTATTTAAAAACAAAACTAACAGGATATAAAATTATGAACACAAAATTGATGGTAGTCCCAAGCCGATTCAAAAGGTTTGCATAGAGAACAATTCAACACCAGTCAGTGAAATTACATTTCACCTGTGCTTTTATTATGAAAAACTGACTGCGAGACCTTGACAGGAAATGTCCTCGGGTTACCAAGGGTAACGACAGCTCCAAAATGAAGGATCTGGGAGGCTGATGAATTACTGAATATTAAACAATAATTCCACTAAATAAAGTTAAATATGTCCACTTATATTCAATGCCAACACAGGAATGACATATTATGTACTGACTTTATATTCTGAAACAGCGCAGCACTAACATTGGCTGGGATGGTGACAGCATCAGCGAAAATGAAATATTATTTCATCTTAAAAACTAAATCAACACAAAAGGCAGTTTTGTTTGCACAAACTAAATAGCGCAGAAAATGTAGATCCTTTTTTAACCCATTTTAACTGCAGAAGCCTGCCCCGATGAAGCACTAACCTTTCCTTCTATTTTCTGAGTTTTTCACGTGGGTGGGGAGTCAGCTCCATGCAGCCCCTCCAATCTGATGACGCGGTCCAGGGTGGAAACACTGTACATCTGAGAGCTGTGAACTCATCGCAGGGCTCACGGAAATTACTACGGACACCACATTTGTTCTGGATGCACCATCAGTCAAACACTTCATTGTTTTTCTTTCAGTATCGCTGACGTGTATGTCAGTCCTGCTGTTTTCTTATATTTATGCCTGAGGTGGGTCAGATATCTTTTTCGGATGCCCCCAGATGCCTCCCTCGGGAGGTGTTCCAGGCACGTCCCACAGGGAGGAGTCCAAGGGGAAGATCTAGCACACAGTGGAGGAACTATGTCTCTCAAATGTTCTGGGACCGCCTCAGGCTTCCCTTAGCAGAGCTGGAGGAGGAGTCTGTGGAGAGGGAGGTCTGGGAGTCTCTGCTGAGACTGCTGCCCCTACAACTCAGGCCCGGATGAAGCCAGAGAGTAAGACAAGTTTAGAGTCTTTGTTCATAGAACCAAACAATTTGAGCCCTTCTTCAAGAGTTTACTTTCCACTGTATAAGCAACAAAATCACAGAAGATACAAGAAATCCTAAAAAAATCAAGATACATTCTGAGAGAAAACAGTAATACAGTAATATCCAGGTAGCTTCTTATTCAACTGTGTAAATCCTCAGTCAACTGGGTCATGGTAATGACAAAACATGTTCAAATCTGAGGAAATCGGACTTTGGTCTGTCATTTCTGTTGGCTCAGTGCAAGACGACTGCTGGTTGTGATTCCTATGTGATGGACTTTACTAATGATACGGGGATTAGGATGGTACAAGAGTTACCACGAGCAGGTCTTTACCCACGTACAAATAAAAACAGCTATCATTAGATTTAATCAACAGTAACCGAGACCTTGAATGTAGTCTGTTGGTTTATTTTGGCTGAACTCAAAACAATAAATATGTTGAATGTTGTGCATAAAGAAGTCTGAATAAATGAGGCCACACCTTGTAAGTGAAAAGACTTCCAGTATGTACTGCTAGGATCCATGCCTTAATGGGTCCTGGCTTTTTGACAGCCACAATGAGCCACTAACACATCCAGTCACAATGTTATGCCTACGTATAAAACCTGGAGCTTCACCTGGCATTGCCATCAGCATGCATGCATAACGGTTATCTGACCATCTATATTAAGGCTCACGTGTTTCTCCTTCATGATTCATCGCTGACCTATGTGTTACCTTTCACTCTGCTGGGCTGCAGCCCCTGCAACCCTCTGCAGACGGCTTTCACAGCTAATGGACAGACGGATGGATGTCGTTTAAAGTGTTTTTCACATCAGCATTCTGCTATTGATCTGTTCTTTGCCTTTTAGCGGCTATTCATCAAAACGTGGGTGAAATTGTTTGAAGCACTAACCCATAATCTCCTGACTCTTCCAGGTCTTTCATCTGTCGGTTGCCGTTAATGAGGTATGGACGGCCAGTCACAGTTTTGAATAATAATCACTTGTTTTTCTATGAACTCCAAGGGGGTGGGAAGAATACACTAAGCAATAAACGACTGTGTGACTCCAGTCATTTATCAGGGTGGCTAAAGTCACTTTCAGAGCGCTCTTATTTATTATCCTTGTAACTGGAAGCAGATGTTTGGGCCCCCTAAAACTGCAGATGTTTAAAAAAAGAACTTAATAGATTAAAAAACTAAACAGTCACCAAATCTTACTCTAGAAACCACATCTTTCATGACAAACATTTCATGGAAAATGTTTCAAATCTTAGACAGAAAATCAAGATTTCCATCCAAGCAGGTGTTCAGAAAACACTCTTCCCCCCAAAATTAAACAGAGCATGACTTTACACAGGACTTATTTAAGCAGAAGATTTTCTGTCATATTTACCTTACATTTGTGATGTGCAGCAAGACTGATCTCCCAAGAAGCAAGAAAAATGAGATTTGTAGCATACAGGAGATGCAGCGAGTGGGTTTATTTGAAGTTCAGCCGTCGTTCCAGACTATGAAGCTCCGGTTCCTGTCAGCAGGTAACAGCAGCTGTTAAAAATGCACACAGCACCAGCTGGGATGAGAGATGACTGCTGTGTGGCGGTGAGAAGTGAACGAACAAGGAATGTGTTCTCAGCTTGAAATTCACCTCTAAATTTTCTCCGATTTAAAATTCCACCTGTAGGCTCGAATGCACACACACATCCCGACTAAAACTGACCACTTGTTAATTTAAAAAAAAAAACTGCTTTATTTTTTCTCGTATGTTTCTTTTTTTTTTGTATATATACTTTGAAGTAGATTTTTTTGTGCTAAATAAAAACAAACCATTTAGAATTGCCTAACAGTGAACAAATATCCTGTGAGAACTAAATGAAAAACTTGTTTAAAGTGTGAAAGTGTTTTTCCCCTACATCCTGTTCAAAAGGTCAGTAATAATAGATGCCATTAATCAAATCAATCAGCCTTGGAACAGAATGGTTTTCATGCCATGTGTAGTCCAAAACAATTTTACTGATCTTTATAAACCTCTGACAAGTGCTGGTCTATATGAATTATGAAAGCATGAGAAGAAATAATTGTATTTTGAAGCCTTTCCTCTTTTGACTTAAGAGCAACAGTTACAGATTTATTGAACTAACCCTTCACCTTAGCTGTAATCTAAGGTCCATTTTCATCTTAAACAGCAGACAGATGTGACTCCCTGTGACTGAACGCGGTCTCGCATTTATCTGACTGACTGTGCAGAAATGCCAGTTTCAGGTCACATTACTTAAGTTTTCCTCTCTGCCTCTTAGCTGAGTCCTAAATTAGCTTAAAGGCTCTATGGAGCATTCTGCAACATGAGTGTATTTATGTGTTACAAATTTCAATAAAGGTTTTTGGAGCAAAGCCATTAAGGATCTGACCTTTCTTTATTTAGCTGAGACTGGAGGAGGCATTGGCCTCTGAATGAGCTATTTTTATCTCAGACAGTCTGTCTGCAGCTTTTACTTTTTTTGCTTCCATCTAATGTTTGCTGACTCTTTGCACTTATTTATTCAGTTCATTAGAACAGTTCCCTGCCGTCTAGACAATTAAACATAAGTAAAATACACATGCTCAGGATAGCAGGAAACCAGCCAAGCAAATGATACCATAACGACTATGAGATAAATGCTGGTCCCTTTGATCTCTTTGATGAATAGATAATGTAGTAATACTGTGCAGCACACAGAAAGTTTCAGTGATTTATGGAGCTTTGGAGGGGAGGCACTTGTTTTTGCAACATGTGGACAGCCTCATATTTCTTGAACAGACATACTTTGTTATGGCTATTGGAGGGTATTAATAATAAAAGCAGATTGGTTTGGGTTGAAGCTGCACAAACTGGCTGACCCTCCAACAGGGACCTAAGACTGAAAAACACATCATTTCTCTACTAGAGATAAAAATACCCCAAAAGCTTAGATCCAAAGCAAGACTCCATCTTAGGGTGTTGTTGGCATTAACATGTTGCAGAGTTCCACAGTGCATGCCTGTATGACAAGAGACAGCTGTGGACTGCACAGCTGTCTCTTGACAGGACAAGCCGGATGAAAACAAATCAATTTGAATACTGAGCAAGGAAAAAGGCGGCTCATTAGGCTGACAGATTTGAACTGGGCACCATCAGCCTGAAAAACAACTAAATTACTTTTCACAGGCATTTCAGGGAGTTACACCTCTACCTGAAGTGGAACGAATCTTTGTTGGCACAGAATGAGTATTTGTGTTGCATAGTTTGAGTTCATTCATAACAAAATATTCTTTTGCAGAATGCAGCAAAATAAAGTCAGTATAAAAATCTAACAGCTTGTTATAATTGTAGTTTTTACTGTCTGCGTGCTCTGTGATTTTCCTCTTAGACCAGGGCTGTCAAACTGGTTCCAGAAAGGACCATGTGGCTGCCGGTTTTCTTTTCACCCAAGCAGCAGCAGCAACCAGACTCCATTCATCCCATCAAGTCATCAAGTTAAGACTAGACTCACTTGATGAGATGAATGGAGTCTGGTTGCTACTGCTTGGGTGGAAAGAAAACCAGCAGCCACACGGTCCTTTCTGGAACCAGTTTGACGCCTGTGTCTTGAACAATCTGGGTTGTTGCACCCACCTGTTCACTTTGTCACTGATGTGCAATCAAGCCAAGCTGCTCCACCTCTGCCTTTATAGACTCTGCATAATCTGACAGTCAATAGCTGCACTTCCATTGCAAGTATGTGCAAAACTATGTTCCACTAATTCTGAAAATGTTATGTGTTGTACTTTTGGAATTTCGATTAAATAACACATGAAGGCAGTAAGGTCCAGTAGCAGATCAGGTGACTCATATGATGTGAAAAAAGAGCTACCATGGCAGATACATAAGAATTTTGATATGACTGAAGCATAAAAAGTTTTATCAAAAAATGTGAGGCTTTTTCAATATCTCAGAGTTTCCATTTAGTAAACAAATTTTGTGCTATTTGATGATTAATGGGAATTCAACTATTGCCAGATTATTAAAAGCCTTTGTTGTGAATACATTTCTAGCGTTTCATACCTGCTTGTTCAGTGTTTTAACCAACTGTCGCACATCTTTTCCGTTCTCTGGAATCTAGACAAAGACCAATAATGTCCAGCTGTTTGAATTTTTCAGCATTTTTAGAACCCTCATCTGAAGAGTTTTCTTCCAGCTTTGACTTAAAGCTGCCTTACTATTCTTATTGCTACAAGCAAAAGCTTGTAGCAATAACAAGAAATCTAAGTTGGGTTTCATCTTTCTCTCAATGAAAATATTTTAGCTATAAAAACATTTGAGCAATTTGTTTTTAGTAAATATGTACTCATATAACGCTTTATATAGAAGTAGAAAACTGGGCTGATGCAGGATTAAGTATATTTATGCAAACAGATATGGCAGTCTGGGTACTCTGACCATCCGGTGTTTGTCAGACTGACAGCCTGAGTCTCTCCGAGGACTTTTTTTGAGAGTATGGTTGTAAGAATCCGTCATCATTAAACACCAGTTTTAAACAGCAACAGAACCCCTTTATAAAACTAGTTATTCTAGATACATAATCTAGCTCACGGCTTGTTAAACTGATTCCATTGTCTCTTGATGTTGCAATTGGTAATGCTGATCAGAATAAATGAGGTGCTTTGGGGAGGTGGAGTTTACTTAAAATACATGAAATCAGAATATATTCATAATTTATTCATTTCCATTCACCGTTCACTGTTCTCAAGTAAAAACACAAACTGTATCAGCAGTATTGTTTGTGACTCTAAATACAATCCAGTCAAAAACACCACTTCAAAACCATGGTATTTACCAAACCATATATTTTTTGATAAGCCTGTCTGAAATAAAAAGGGCCGATGTCATCATGACAGCATTTTGAAGCAGCAAACTTTGGTTGTCCACAAACCAACCATCTTTCAGGTATAGGTCACGTTCTAAATTTAGCCCTTAATGTCAAAACGTCTCTTTGTAAATGTATTTTTTATATTTTTTTTTTAGTACAATAAACAGTTTTGTTCCATACATAGATAAAGTTCCAGGGAATCTCATGAACGCGTTTAAAATCCTGCATCAGTGTTTCCTGAACAGTGAAGATCATGAATACCGGTGTTCCGTCTGCCCACCTAAAATCAGTTCTGACTCCTAATTTCAGAACCAAGGGAAGTTCATGATAGAGGTGGTTGGAAAGATGTTGCTGTGAAATGCTTCTGCTTTTAGAACAGCAAAGACTTCGCTTATATAAGAACAAAAACTAGTTGTAAACTGAGTGGGATTTTTATTGAGTCGTGTTGTTTTTGTTTGTTTCAGAACGGATCATTTATTTTCTATATTTAAAGAACAAATGAGTTAATGTGCATCTGTGAGTGATATTGGAAAGCTCACCGGCAGCACTGCTTCTTTCCTCCCACTCCTCTTATTGCCTTTTCTCTCACCCTATTGCTCGCATCACATTTTCATTCTCTCACCCCCGGCCTCCTGACGCTGTTTTATCTCCACCCTTTATCCCCCACTATTGTTAGTATTCTCTGTTATTTTTCATCATTGCTCTTATTGGCTCTCTCTGCAGCACCCTCACTAAGGAGCCAGATGTGTTCCTTTTTATGATTTATTCAGATGCAAAGATTGGGGCTGAGAGACTTCGCTGCAGGCAGAATACACTCAGCTCGAATTCAAATGGTTAAGTACACTTCCCGTTATCATTCCTGATGCAAATGACTCTTAGTCCTTTATGAATCATTCTTGTTACCTTTGTGGCCAAAAGACGCTGCATTATCAGTGAAGTCATGATATAATTACCTACATTTGGAGTCAAGTATTAAAAACAGGGCCAGAAGGTGAAATTACCCAACATGCTGCAAATTATAGGAAATTGTCTTCTGTGGGAAAGGTTGCCTAAATGTAGTTTCATTTCAACTGTTACTCTACAAGGTTAGATCAAATATTCAAGACATGGCCTGCATGTAGCACGCCTTAGTCCACTGCTGCCTGTGGATTACCTTAAAAAGACAGATGGCTTCTGGCTTTCTGGCATTTTTGGTACCGAGATTCCAAATAGAAATATTACACTGAATAACGTTCCTCTACAGCATTAAAACATTGGAGGCATAAAGCCATGTTTCAGTCCTCACTGGATGCAGCTGGGATCTCTTATTTCATTTGGATAGCCCCTGCTCCTTTTTAGTCTAAAATGCTCTATAACTGCTTCACCATCCTCCTGTCTGACTTCCTGTTTGGGGAAGCCTTCTGGTCTTTAGGGATTTTGCTCCATATTTGTTTAAAAAGTAGAATCCATCACTATCTCTGATGAAGGACACAGGGCGGCCTTTTTTTCTTGAGCCACAGTGACACAGCACCTAAGGGAATTACTAGAATGGGTTTTATTTAGGATGGAAAGGTGTGAACTATGTAGTGTGAGTCAACAGTGCCATTGGTAAAGCAGCTCTAAGATGGTCTAACTCTGCGCCGCTTCAAATCAGTTGGAAAAATATCACTTTCAGAGAAAAAAAGAAGAAAATAATGAAGGAAAGAGCTTAGATGTTAAGAAAGGAAAAGGAGGAAATTAGGTAGGACACAGCGGTGGTGTGGTGGCGGGGGTTTGCTCAGGATGTAGATTCAACCTGTAACCAGTGAGTGAACAGTTCAAACCCCCACTCCATCCTGGGCTGCTGTGGTAACAGTGTAGCTCACCACCACCAGTGAATGAAGGAATGATTTAATGAATAAATGAATGAACGAATGAATAAACCCCTTTGAGGTCCTTGGACCCAAGAACAGACCATTTACCATTTAGAAGGAGGAGCAGAGAAGGGCCTAAGTGAGAAGGGAAGGAAGAAAGTAAACAGACAGGAAATTAAATTCAGGGAGAGGAATAGAGAAGAGGAAATGCTTAGATTCATCTTGTAGTTTTAGATTTCCATTCCTATTCCTATCTAGAAAACTGTAATCCATTTCCAAATGGGCTAGGAATTCTAATATTTCCCTGAGTTTACATCTAATATATTCGAGTTGACGGAAAAGAAAGTGTTTTGGCAACTGGAAAATATTTTTATCTGTTCTTTTCTTCCCTCCACTCTGTTAAAACAAAACCAAGTCATTGAAAATCTAAGGAAGGGTTGTGAGCCATGAGATGTATGACAGCGTAAACCTCTGCTAAAACTAACACAATATCACCGAGAAAAGAGAGCTCAGAGGATCTCCATGAAACAAGAAGATTACCACCTAGAAGCAAAACAAAAAACAAATCAATGCTGCTGTTGTTTTCTAAGTTGTTGAACAGAATACAAATCAAACCAACAGTCGGATGCTTCTTGATGATACATACACTATTAATAGCTGCGACAATAGCTGCCGCTCCTGTCTTTGCACATTCGGAAGCTTATCTAATGCCAAGGATATTTACCCAAATCACATTGGGGGAAAACATTGATTTTCAGTTGATACTCTATTGTGACTTCTGGTTTTCCTCCTCTATAAAGCTCACATAGAAATGAAGAGGCACAAAGTGATCGTCAAGAATAATTGCTCCTTTAGGGGATAAATAATCCAATTAAAAAAGCTTTTTTTTAAGTCTGTACAGTAAAACCTCCAAACCAAATATAAGCATCAGCAGTTATTGTTTATATCAACCCAACCTGGTCTGTTAGGCAGAGTAAGCAGAACAAAACAGAATATATGAGATATAAAAGAAAGATGTTACTGGTATGTATGTATGT